>JAECMU010045537.1:5581-16566 GCA_016106625.1 Dracogyra subfuscus | reverse complement strand
TAACTTGGAAACGCCAGCATAGCGAATCCAAAGCTGAGTGTGGCGTGTTATATGCACCAAATGTCACAGGATTAACTGTTCTAAATGCTTAAATAATAAAAATATTCCAGACATAGCAGCTTTAAACAGAATTTGGTTTTACATGTACAAATGCATTGATGGCAAAATGTTTTGGCCTGTTGTTGTCCACTTTTGAGTGAACTGGCTTTACGCATACCATTAAAAAAAGGAAACATTTTTGTTAGACCATCGAAACAATGTGCGGAACTGTAGTTCAAAATAACCAAATTGGCAACACAATTTATCACAAAAAAGGTGGCTTTTTACGTTTCCGACGTGAAATGTTCGTACGTTGCAGATGTCGGTGGGTGCATTTTTTTCAATAAAAAATTAATAGTTTTGGTTTGTGTCATAACTCTTTCTTTGTTCATATTACAGTATGTTAAAATATGTTTGTATTGTTAAAACGTGTTTTCACTTATAACATTCGGATCGCCGTCAGGCCCATTGGACTATTTCTTGCTCCAGCCAGTGCACCATGACTGGTACATCAAAGGCCGTGGTATGTGATATTGTGGTCTATGCGATGGTGCATATAAAATATCCCTTGCTGCTAATCGAAAAACATAGCCCATGAAGTGGCGACAGCGGGTTTCCTCCCTCAATATATATGTGATCATTAACCATATATGTCCGACGCCATATAACCGTAAATAAAATGTGTTGAGTGCGTCGTTAAATAAATATCTGTGATCATTAACCATATGTCCGACGCCATATAACCGTAAATAAAATGTGTTGAGTGCGTCGTTAAATAAATATCGGTGATCATTAACCATATGTCCGACGCCATATAACCGTAAATAAAATGTGTTGAGTGCGTCGTTAAATAAAACATCTCCTTCGTTCCTTCTAACATTAGGACGATAACAACCACATTAAATATAAATATGGTAAAATGTTGAAACGTGTTTATTTCTATACACAATTTTAAAATATACTTACCTTGATTTTTGTCTCGCATTGTACTTTTCTCCACGGCTCTTTACACTGTGGTTTTATGTAAATTATATACTTTGTGTTTCTCATTTATATAATCATATTCGTGTACTTACCAATATCCGAGGTGCTGAGGCGTCGTTAAACATTCAGTCATTCGACTGGATTCTGACATTTGTTTAAAAAGCTGTATTGGTTGGACACGTGTTACAATATCAACAAACTTGGGACAGGTTCTTTAATTATATGTTCCACACAACATTTCCTGAAACTTCTCGCCTGTGGTGGGGTGTGACCTAATTTTGTTTGGCTTATCGAGATATGAACGGGAGAAAAATCAAACAAACTTCCGTTTGTATAGTGAAAGAAATTGTCATTATTTGAGGAACACATATAGCTGACATGCATCGAAGTACCAAACCCAACAAGGCAATGGAAAAGTGATACGTGTTAGTGTATTACATGAGCAAGGTGAATGAGTGCCTCATAGAAACCGGTCGTCGTTACTAGCTCCAACAGGCAGCACATGTAGTCAATAAAGTCAGTTTGAACGTCATCATAATCGTTACGTCTGTCTGCATTGCAAAGGAACTTCTTGTTTGAATTTCGATTCGTTGTGTTAACCGTCTTTGGAGTCAATATGTTGTTATGATACTGGACGCATGCTAACTACACAATCATCACGTGTGCGAGATCATCATTGACAAACTAAACAGTATTACACAATTTAATACACATTAACCTACTTTGAAGTCAATATGTTGTAATCAGATTGGACGCATGGTAACTTATACCATCACATGTACTCATTGCTTGCAAAATGGCCAATACAGCACAAATTGAAATTTTTAGTAAAATTCAGTATCCGTAAAATGCTGTAATATTTGTATTTGTCTTTTTGGCACAGTCCTTTACACTGTGTTTTGTCTAACGTCTTGTATTTTTATATTTTTTTTATTTAATGTTTACCCCATTACCATTGTGTGACACCCAATAGCCGATGTATTTTTCGTGCTGGGGTGTCGTTAAACATTCATTCATTCATTCATTCATTCATTGCTTGCAACTAGACAGTATTACACAATTTAATACGCATTAACCTAATTTGTAGTCAATATGTTGTAATCAGATTGGACGCATGGTTTATACCATCACATGTACTCATCACTTGCAAACTAGACAGTATTACACAATTTAATACGCATTAACCCAATTTGTAGTCAATATGTTGTAATCAGATTGGACGCATGGTTTATACCATCACATGTACTCATCACTTGCAAACTAGACAGTATTACACAATTTAATACGCATTAACCTACTTTGCAGTCAATACGTTGTTGTCATAGCGGACGCACAGTAGCTGCACCATCATCATGCGTATATGATCATCACTTTAAGAAAGTCAAGATGATGGATTTGAGGAGTTTCCATTCGAACCAGTATATAAACAAGTTTTACATAATCAGGTTAATAGCCTACTATATTTTAGTGCGTCAGTTGTTTCCAAGATGGACAAGAAATGTAAAGTTCATTTGTTTTAACGACACCAGTAGTACAATTATGCCTGCGATGTACGTTTTTCCCGTTCGAACCAGTGTTCCGTGGATGGTATTATATACCCACAGAAAAAGGTTCTGTGCATTATTAAAGTATCAGAAATACTTATAATATTAAATAAATCAAAACCCTTTGTTATACACGTAACATTTATTTGATAAAACTGTGATCGACCAGTCATGTCGTCTTAACAATAAGTGTAGTCTGCACCATGCTTGGTGTACCGGCCATGACGTTGTAACATGACTACGTTTTACTACACGGTCCTGGTCGTATTTTGTGATTATGTAACCGGTTGCGTATAGTTCCTCTAGCCTTAATTTAGGGACCCTCTGTGCGTGCTGTAACCTTACCGTGGTGCAGAGGTGTAACATTCTCTATGAGCACAAATCTCCTTGTGCGGGCAGCATGGCCCAGTGGTAGAGTGCCCGCCTGATGCGCGGTCGGTCTAGGATCGATCCCCGTCAGCTGACCACTGGGGTTTTTTCTCGACATAACCATATGTCCGACGCCGATATAACCGTAATTTAATGTGTTGAGTGCGTCGTTAAATAAATCAATCAAAAAAAAAAAAATCTCCTTGTTTTCTTCGAGATACAATTGAAAGTTTGAGTCAGTATCTATCTGTCATATTTGCATTTTTGCATATTAATCATCACTTTATTTGTTTGACGCCCAACAGCCGATGTCTTTTTCGTGCTGGGGTGTCGTTAAACATTAATTCATGCATTAACTCAGGGATGTTTCTAAATGAATCCGTAGATATACTACCTTGGTGTAGGCACTTTCCCTAAATACAGAAGATCTGTAGTACTCCTAACCGTTGATAACATCTCCACAGCCACTGGATGGTGTTCTGATGAACACTAATGAACACCACAACGTTTAACAACACTGTTTTTGCCATTCCAGCTTAGGCATACCAATCGCTGGAAGACGTTAATTATCTGAGAAGTGTGACATCACGTTGTTGACAACCAGATACCAACGACAGTTATTTTCTGAGTGATAAAAAGCCATACAAATGTTTTGTGGTCCAATAAAAACAACAATGATGCCAAACAGAAGCACGTGACCCGAAATGCACATAAGGCAAGCTGTGCGTATAAAGCTTGAATAGCACGTTTTGTTGACGGACCACCTCTGGAATATCAAAGGGAATGGTTACACAATCATTTTGTGAAAGTTTCATGACTAGACTTCAAATAGATTCAATTCTGTATTCATTAAGTTTGTGCACAGACACATTTTTTCGTGAGTATATATCAAAAGGTTATGATATGTGTTTTCAAATCTGTGAGAGAAAAGCATATAAAAGAGCCCCTGCTGTTGGAGAACAAATTGTATTATGTACCTCATATGCTGTGGATTAAGGCGTGAGTGTAAATAAAGTTCTGTTGTGTTATGTTTGCTTTCAATACTACATGTCAAAATTACCAAATGTTTGACATCCAATAGCCAAATATTAATAATTTAGTGTGCTCTTAATGTGTCATTAAACAAAACTGTATGTATGTATGTATGTATGTATGTATGTTAATAACAGCTGTATAACATCTGACTGATGTTAGTGCCGCAGCACCCAGCATGGCATGTATAGATCCAATTGATATGTGGACAGTCGCGGATGTGACTGCATTATAAATACGTAAACTTTCAGTGCAAACACTCACAAGTTTGCTCCCAATGATGTGCAGCGATAACCAGGTGCACTAGAACAAGCTCCGGTATTCCACCTACTCACGCCTCTCAAGTTTGGTGTAAGAGCATTCGACCTAGTGGCATGTAACAAATAATCCCATGCGTGAATAGAATGAATGTTTGACGGCACTGAAACATGAACAAAACAAGACTACTGGGTCTGAGACAACGGGAAACAAATTCAACAGTCGACTTGCAATGTTATCGAACATTAAATGCATTTTGCCCTCAAAAGGAAGTTATTTTAGAGAACGTTGGCGATGATATGGGTTAATCTAGTCGCCAGTAATACACCAATATAAAACATTTAAAAGAGTGTAATATGCATGATGATTACGATCTGCCATTATTCAAAATTACATCTTAAAGTTAAAAATGTGTTCCACGACATCACTAGGGCACATTGGTTTATTAACCGTCGGCTAGTGAGTTATTTCTGACAGTCATGCGAATATATCCGCTGCAGTTTTTCATTAGTAGCAAGCAATCTTTTATATGCACTTTCTCGGGGATCGATCCCAAAGCGACCGCGCATCAAGCGAATGTTTTGCCACTGGGCTACGTCCCGTCCCGATCATGAGAGGAATTATCCAAGTCACCACAAACTTCAATCGACAAAGGATCAACATGATTACTAATCGGGACAGATATCTGATTAATCTTCTTTATCTATCCCTACGATCTATCTTTATTGCTTTTAGTACCTTTTTTTCTGTGGGAGGAACACTAGGACCTGGTACAGGATCCAAAGACATTTGAATGAATGAATGGTTCAAGACACCCCAACACGAAACATAAATCGGCTTAACTGTGTTGTTATTTCTGTTTCTTAACAGCATCTTAGATTTTCTTGACAGCTACTTGTTACCGCTGAACTGCTTTAGGAGTCTGTTTTTCAGCCTTTTGAATATCTGAGAACGTTTTGTATTTACTTTCATCATAGTGTCATGTTATGTCTGTGTTTATTGACACGATTCTGGTAGAGAACTTAACAGCCGTAGCTTTCTTCGTCAATTTCCTGCCACCAGAAGAGCATAAACGTGTTTCAACTTTTACCCGTTGAACCCCTTTTTCCCCACAAGATTCTACCTTGCACTCTCCCGAATATGCAAAATGGCTTTTCTTGTGAATGATACAGCTCATGTCATTATGGTATGACTTGCTCTCATGGTCAAACTGACTACAGCGATCACAAGTCAGTTCATTTCGAGAAGTGTTTTGTCCATGGCCATACTTTTAAAAAAAAAAAAAAACACCTTAAGGATTTGGTATATGATGCTCAACATATAACCGATTGAAAGGATATGCGTGTGGTGCAGGTCTTGGGGACATTTTGCATATTTTGAAGGTACAAAAAATGTTTTCTTTGCATACGCTTTGTGACTATATTTGGAGCGAAATGCTTAATGTTCCACCGCTAATCTTTGAACCTTAAAAATATGTTTTCGCGTCTTTTTGGCAGTCCTTATGCGAGTGGTTTTATGTTTTAATGTTACTGGAAGATTGTGGATTGTGCAACACTAGAGAAACTAGTATTATTTTATGTCGATACTACTAATGTATAGGAATGGTACTGGCCACAAAAAGGAAGATTTTCAAGGAAACATTATCTAGGGGGTCCATTTCGGTGAACTTACCTTGTTTTTGTGTGATTTTCCCTTCAAGTGGCCTGTTTGCCGTAGCAGATATTTTATCGGCAAACCTTGAAATGTACTTTGCCTGTAAATTGATTTTTCTCGAAACTTTTCAAAAAATCTTTACTCTTCATACTCGGTCAGTATCTAACCAATCCCAGCTCAACTTACATTGACTTTGGCGTCAAGTTCCGTAAAACGATATCGCCTCTCATAATAGAAGCGCCAATCAAAAGAATATCTTTTTGCACTGTAGACAACAAATATAGATGATGCATAGATGGTGACTGTACATGCGTGAAAGCTACCACACACTTCGCGTTAAACTAAATGGACACGTTGGGGACCAGTCTAATGTATATTATACGAACTTAAAATTTGTCTTGTTTAACGACACACATTGATCAATTAGTCATCGGCTATTGAATGTCCAACTTTTAGTCATTCTGACAAGTAGTCATCACAGGAAACCTGCTACATTTTTTGTAATGCAGCAAAGGGATGTTTTATGTGCACTTCCCCACAGAGAGGAAAGCACATACCACGGCCATTGACCAGTTGCGGTGCGCTGCTTGGAACTAGAAAACCAATCAGTTGAATGAGTTTTTTCTCGTTCTAACTAGAGCACCACAGCTGATCTATATCTAATCATTGCGTGTTTAATGAAATATATGTTTCTTCTTATTTTGAGTGTTTTTGTTTTTTGTTTTTTTGTTTTTGTTTTTTTGCACCATTATTGAAAACAAACGTTTATTTATGTATATAAAAAACACAGTCTAGTCTTTCGAACTTGTGCGCTGATGTTTCTACATGTTTGGGTTGTTTTTTGTTGTTTTTTGTTTTGTTATATATGTTTGGTTTGTTTTTGTTTGTATTCACCTCTTGTTATATATTGGATGTTTCTGAGTGTTGTCAAATACATCCATCCAAATCCATGCAGTCGGCATGTGAAAGCGCGTCTCAAAATCAGTTGAAGTTGAGCACGGTCAGAATGGTACATTTTCTCGAGAAACTCCTCCCCCAACCAAGACACGAGAATACAAAAGATATAGCTACAGTCTGTCTCACTATTCTATAAAAAAAAAATTGTAAATAATTTCAGTTTGATTTGACGAAAGAAGAAAATTAAAATTGTTTTGGAAATAACTTTAAAAAAAAATATTTTTTGTGTGCAATTTAGAACTGAATCGGCTCAGAAATAAATAACGTCTAGTATGAAAAAGGCCTTCCCCGTAGAAGTGTGTGTATGTATATATATATATATATATATACTTATACTTGCACGCATGTAACTACATATTTTTAACACTTGCATTTACGAAATCATGCTTCGTAAATTCGATATTTAGATGGGTTGTTTGTGTTTGTTTATTTGTTGGTTTCTTGTTTTATGCTCTCTCTCTCTCTCTCTCTCTCTCTCTCTCTCTCTCTCTCTCTCTCTCTCTCTCTCACACACACACACACACACACACACACACATTCATTAACTAAAATGAAATAAATCCATTATATTAGTAGTTTAAAGACTGGATTTTATGGCTAGGTCGGATGTTTGATTCGTAGGTCTACGTTTTCCGTTGATTCGTGCCATTGCTTTCGCGAGAGTTAAAGCAAACCCTCATCCTCAAAGTTCTTGCAGGCGAGATAAGTAATTGTTTAAATTGCATTCGGTTTGCCCATCTTAAACAGAATTATGGCTACGTCGGAGCTTGTGTCCACGATAGGTGTGCTGACAAAATTCTCATGGAAGCATACCAACAACTGCCCACACCCACATTCGGTTACGTACATGTATTAAAAGACGTGGCTGTGGTAGCAATATTGTGTGTAGACTTACGTTGATGTATATGATGATGTACTTTTACCTTACCATGCGAGTTATCAACCAACAAGCTGGACAGGCTATTGTTTTACTTTGCCACGCAGCACTTACCTGAAATAAAAATTAAAACATTTAGTGTCTCAAATTAATAATTAACATGCAATATTATTTTTAATAAAAATCCAACGTGTACATTATTACGGGGAATTTAAACATAAGTGTCTTCAAGCATATCATATTATTAACAAAACAGAGTTTGAAACTTGGAGGGATCTTCCTGTTATATGAATGAGGCTTTTTTATTGTTGGGGGGGGGGGTGTGTTGTAACTGAACGTGTGACTATATTTCCATCTAGATATTTATAGAAGATACCCTATAATTTACCCAAGATATCCATGCCATAAACTAATGCGATAATTGAGTATATTAACCCGGTTAATAATGCTATATAAATATATTTAAATGTACATGTATATGCAAATTTGCAAGGTCCCTAGTTGACAAGCCAACAAGACCTGTATACCTGAGCGTAACGTTTAAATACGATTTAGTTACATGAATGAATGTTTAACGACACCCCAGCACCAAAACAAATACAACGGCTATTGGGTGTTAAACTATGGTAATGCAAACAAAGTGATGGTCAACATAATATAAAAATTCAAAATTTAAATAAAAACAATGTAAAGAACTATGTAAAAACACAAATATCACAGATAGATACTGACTTCTACTCAAAGTTTCAATTATATTTGTGCTGTATTGGCCACTCTTAAAGAGAATGTTACACCCCTGCACCACGGTGAGGTTAAAATGCGCGATGTGAAATGCATTTGTAATAATCATGATGACGTCATATTGCTGATGGAGGCGACTTTAGTACTAAATATTGAATGTTAAAGTGTTATAGGATAAATACAATTCGTCACTCGTGTTTTTTAATATGTAAAATATCAACCTCGTCTAATTAATCGGTATACCGATTAACATAGATTCGGTTGGTTTTTCAATATTATAAAATACTCGTAACGAATCCTCTAAATATACTACTCATATAAATACTATAGGCCCCTAAATACACACTTTAGGGTCTGATGGGTTCATTTATTTAATGTTAATCTCATGTAACTAATTTTGAGAGCAGCCATTAAATTTAGAATTATGTGATGATTTTTATTTCATGTGGGATGAAATGTTTGCCAATGGCCACCTTCACCCCGATATTATGTTTGCTTACCAAATTGAAATGAAAAATTGTTGTAACTACGTCCAGAGCTATATTTTCGTATATCAAAATAAAAGTAATTTTTAGTGGTATTTCAAGATTACTTGTATGTATTTTAAGCACCTGTATTCTATTATTTTAAACTGACATGCCTATTATATCACTTAAATATACGTTCTTGTTATTTTCTATATATTGAACCCATGTTATGTTATTGTTTCAGAGAAATGCCAAGAAACTGTACACCAAAGCCTGCTGGGCGACATTGTAGGAAATGCAACAAAGAGGTTGTGGATATTGCCATAGTCGAAGTGCTATCTGAATGTAGTCCACGCTGGGAAATTCAGTTCTTCCGAAAATCAACGAAACTTGAAAACACATTTTATCAGCGGAAAATGATGTGGACATTGTTCCTGTGTTTAACATTGTACACATTCCGCCATACCCACAAGCTAGCAAGCAGCCAATTCGTACATTTTCTAAAAATGTAGTCTTCACAGGTCTACATTTGCAATAAATGAAAATCATGGTTTCAAATGTTAAATGTGTTATTTTTATTACTAACAAATAAATGAAATGGTTGTTTTTTTTTTTTTTCACACAGAATTAAGATATCTGGCCAACTTCACCCCTCTTTGCCGGATAACGTTGGCCACTATTAAAGGGACATTCCTGAGTTTGCTGCAGTGTTTAAGATGTTATCGATCAACAGAGACTTTTTAAAGATTGTAATTACATATCGAATATATTTTTTCTACATGAAATATTAATGGCTGTATATTAAAAGTGTTTGTGATCGTTTTAATATTTGTACTAGGCCAAATATCATTTTATTTCCTACAAAATATGTTTTCGTACGGACGAAATTATTTCAAGGCGAAATCCAGTTTGGGCTTTTTACAAATATTAAGACGACCAGAAACACGTTGAATATGCAGACACTGATATTCTAAACAAGAAAATATATTTAATATGTAAGTTTAATCGTAGAAATATTTTATTAGTCGAAAACATCTTACAATGCAGCAAACTCAGGAATGTCCCTTTAAATACCAAACATTTTCATTGACACATGTGCATAATATTCTATAGCATACTGATGTACCAAACGTCTATATTGTTCAATATTATAATATAAGAAGGGAATGTTGAAAGATGTAATATTAATGAAATCGGCCAACTTCACCCCAATCTATGGTACCGTTATATGGTTCAGGTCTGCGTGGCGGCAGTCGATTTCCTCTCATTATCTGTGTGGTTCTTCATACAAATTGGTAAATCTGATATAGGTATTTCTGCTGCTGCTACTACCTCTCTCTCTCTCTCTCTCTCTCTCTCTCTCTCTCTCTCTCTCTCTCTCTCTCTCTCTCTCTCTCTTTGATATACCAGACGTGGTGCACTGGCTGGAATGAGAAATAGCCCAATGGGCCCACTGACGGGAATAGATCCTACACCGATCGCACCTCTGTATATATTGAGTCAAATTTAAAACTTCTCAACGTTAAATTTGAATAAAATCAACGAGTGCTGAAAGCAGGTAGTTTTCGGAAGTAAATATGGTAATGAAAATGTCAGCACTCCATCTGAAGCCAACCACAGTTCATGTGGGCCGATCCAGAGCATGTGCATAGCACCATTGAGGCGAAAGTTGTCTTGCACGTGCCACTGGTCACGTGAATACAACAGCACACGTGTTTTCATATCTATTTACTCACAGTAGTCTAACAAAACGAAAAACCCCACATTTAAATGATATTTGTTACGACCTGTTCCGATGCCACGCCTCACAAATGTGTAAATTGAATGTGCCGTCGGGAACGTGAGTAGCAGCCGTTGCAAGGGTGTTTGGTTGCAGTCGACGGGCAGTTTATGATCTGTTGAAACGAGTACCACAAACGGGCACCACAGTTGATCGTCCCGGACAAGGTAGACCATATGTGACGTCACAGGCAGATGATTGTTATTTGTAGTATATTAAACGAGCTTCCATTGATCGCCTTACCTCGGTCCACCACCAACCGGTCTTTTGCGCTGCTTCAGTGC
>JAECMU010045534.1:19958-30941 GCA_016106625.1 Dracogyra subfuscus | reverse complement strand
CCCCCCCCCCCCACCCGCAGCCGCAGTAATAGTATGCAACAACACACCACTATCCCGAGTTGTGAGGTTCTATGGTCCAATATGCATCTGCAGGAAACTCATAGTAGTTAATATCCTCTGAATGGAGTAAACATTTGTGTTGCATATAACACATGAAAGTATGTAACGGACATTAGTCTTAAACTGTGCAATATGGTATGTATTGTACAACTAAATTTAAACACAGCAACTGTAAGTGCGATAAAATTAATCATTAAGTGATATGAATTGCACAGTACTTTTATCAAACAGTTTAGAACAAATGTTTTTGCAAAACTATGTGCATGGACTAGTTGACCATTGTCTGGTCCAACATAACCGTCGATGATAAAATCATCTTCAGTGGCATCGTCATCCATAGTCTCATTGTGGTCTAAAGCAATGTTGTGAAAAACCGCACATGCAACAATGATTTTACACACACTTTTGGGGGTTCATTCTAATTTCATTATGTAAACGTCCAAATCTGCGCTTCCACCTACCAAAGGTTCTCTCAATTAGATCTCTTCAACTTTTATGGCAGACATTGTATCTTACTTGTTTTTGTATAGTTGGGTGGAAGGATACACACTTGTCTCCTGAAACAGATTAATATGCATTTAGTAGTGAACTAAAACTGTCCCTGTTTATTAATCATTTAGCTAAATGTTTCTATAAATGTATAGAAGTAAGCTGTTTCAAAATGCTTTTTATATTGTAACCATTTCATTGAGCACCAGGGTACAGTATTTTAAAATCTTAGGTAATCTGTAATTGGTTGAACATAGGAATTATATTTGTGTCAATTATTCAGTTACAGTACTGCAAATATGCATTGAATTTACAGTTTATTGACATTATGTTCTTAAGTTTAAACAATGAAATACTAATATTTTATAGCAATTCATTAAAACACAGTTTCTTTGATAGGCCCACTTCACGGCTCGCCAGAATTTAAATTTGCATAACCAACACACCATGTGCATGTGGACATGAATGAACTATTCATCAGTTGCTTTTAAATATAAATGACACCTGACAAGAAATTTACCCCCAAACACAAACACATATCCATTATGGTATTAACTTTAATTAGTAACCACTAATATTTGGTAGTATTTGGGGCATCTGTTTTGAAACACTTAATTTATTTTAAATGTAAAATGTGTATGTATATTAAAGGAAGGGACACTTAAGGCATTTGACCTGGTATGCATATGCAACGATACATAACGAAAATTATTGTTTAATATCAACAAGTATAACTGTATAGTTAATTAATACAATGAATACACCCCCTGTCGAGTTGGTGGTTACGTAATACCTAACGTGTCACGTCAGGAATTAGTCTTCGAAATGAAAAAAACTACCAAAACATACCTGATTTTTGCGGATGAATAGCAATTTTCTGTAATAATATCCATCCAAGTAAGCCGGCAACAAGCATATATTAGATTTTTCAATACAAAATAAGTCACAATTGTCAAAGTGTTAGTATTATGTTTTGTACACAGATTAACCCACGTAATGAAATACTAATCGAAGTGTGTTCTTGGTTAATTGGTATTTTCTTTCCATGGCCTATGCCTGTGGTTCCTGATTGACAAGTGTATATTTAGACGATCACCAGACACTGTGTCTAGACACACTAACAAGACGTGCCTCTTTATTAAGATCATAAGTTATTGTCTGTTAGCCACGCGATGCCACTCAAAATCGTAATGGACATTATCACTTTAGTACTGTAACTAATTTTGTCAAACCCTTGATTAAGTAGACTTTCCCATTTAAAATCAGAAAAGCTGGCCAAGTATGTAGTCCCAAAGAAAATAAAAGTATAACTTGAGTGGTTGTTTTTGCTCGAACCTGTTGGCCTAATAATCATGTTTTTCTTTGGATTTTGTTTAAAGAGAAAAATACTATAACTTCATTTTGTTCTATTGAAGCAAACTGAAATATATTTAGTTAAATAGTTTATTATACTATCAAGTCATTTATGTTGTTGTACAAGTCAGGTTGATGAAAGCGAAGTGCTTGGTCGTAAATTAGAGTGTTTGTTTACACTGTGCTTAAGAGGAGTTCGACGGAGCTGACGTCACTTCGTCCCTAGCTAAACCAGCGGACATCACACAAAATAAACAAAATGGCTGCCCCGAGTTAGCAGGAATATTCATGTGCTTTCTTTTTGTGTTTTTATTTTATGTTTTATTTACTCTTAAAGTTCCACGTTTTTCATTTGTTAAAGAGTCTGTGTGTGTTGGTAGTCCGAGTATGCATCTTTCCAACATATAAGGTTTTTATTTGAGTTTATCCTACTTTAAATTTGTTTCAAAGTCAAAAATATTTGCATATTGTTATGAAAATAAAACTATTATTACAATATTACATTGAATGTAATTAAACTTAAGTATAGTTGTTTGGTGCCTAGCAATGTACATTACTACCTAGTGTAACTCCATACTTTTTTTGTCGGTACATCTGAATGATTAAAACAAAACGAGGAAAATGTTTCAGTTTGTGAGTTAGTTTTAGCTGGTTTTGGGTCAACATTAATGTCGTGAATAATTAAGGAACATTTTCTTTTTGGGCTTTCTGTCTGAATTATAACTCCTAACACTCGCTTTATTGTGATGCCTCGAAATGTTCATAATGTTCCGAGTTTCTACCCCAGCATGTGCCAAACGGGTTATAATTGTAGCCCTAAGACAGTGACGTCTGACATTGTTGTTGATAAACAAACCCACGCGTATGAATGCATGTGTCGTAGGTAACACCTGGACATTTGCGACCGGTGTATCAGTGGTTTTACCACCTTAAATTATATTTAGATATCCAATCAGACTGGTTCTTACAACTATGTTGAATTAGAATATTTATTCCTCATTTGACTGACAGTTTATTATTTTGCACTGCCACATACAATTGTGTTTACACATTGGGTCTCTTCCCAAATATGTGTCATCAAGGGAAATACATTGATGACATAGTTAGAATAGTCTTTCTTTGGTAGTCGTTACACCATGTGTCGATGTAAATTGAATTGAAATTGAATTGCAATGCAAGTTTGAAATACAAATAGTAATACTTACAAGAACAACAGTATTATTACTTTTATCTTCATGGTCGCATATGGCCTGCACATTCAGAGAATGGTACCCTTTCCTGTTAAATTTCACATGGTGCTTGCACTCGAACGTGAGTCCCATCTACAGCATCAGTTACACCGGGGAAACCACCAATTGAAAAACAAATCCCTTTGTCACTTACTGACCACTTGATGTACTCATTTCGCAGTACAGATAGATCACATGAATCATTGCTAATAGTTCTAGAGATGGAGGATTTATCAGCGGTTGGAGTTGCCGATTAATTTACAAGGGGTGAAAATAAAGTAAAAAGCTGCATAGCTGTTTGAATTCGAACGACGTCAATTTTTGTATGGCTTTACTTTGCACATCAGAACAAATAATAATGGCCTAAGCTGCATGACACTTCCATTTTCACAATGCTGGAATTGTTTTGTCTGATGGTAATGAATGCATTTGATAATGTTTTAAGAAACTATTGTGAAAAAAAGTCGTTTGTTGTTGTTTTTTGTTGGGGGTTATCATGCACACTAAATATAGATCTAAAACTACAATAAAATATTTTATATTTATTGTGAAAAGACAGTACGGGAATGCCTTTTCATCGACCTTTAAAAATTATAATAACATAAAATTTAAAAAATCGTCTGCAGTAAGTGTGAAATCTCGTAGACATCAAACGAAGTAAATCATGCAAAATATAATAACATAAATAACACTTACCAGTATTTTGACAAACACAGCTCCAAATCAAACCAGCACCCTCAGGGCCATAGCTAGCATTTGTTTCTTTGTTTCTTTTCTTCTTTATTTATTTACTTGTTTATTTTTATTTTTTTAAGGGAGAGGGGCAGCTGAGTATTTAATAGTCTAAAACTCCTTTTCTTTAAGTTTTTATAATGCTTTGCGATTTGTTTTCGGGGATTTTTTTTTTGAAAGCTACTAATATGCTTCAAACTAGGAGAATTCACTGTGATGTTTCGGCAGCAAACGCAAAATGTCGATGTTGCAAGAGGTGTTGGATAGACTTCCTCAAATTGTCATTGGGAGATTGATACATAGCATACCATGTCGAATAAACCAATGTGTGGAGAATAGTGGGAGTATTACCCATTATTGATCAAAATACGTGAACGTCCAATGTCACATGCCATCTCTGTCTTGTTTCAAGGTAATTTGCAGCCATACAATATGCTACCAACATGAACTGTTGGTTGTCATTTCTTACCAATTATTTCATCATTATCATGCATCTGTTCCTAGAAAGTGATACCTCTTAATAATTATTTAACTGCCTGTTATTTCCTACATCACTCTAAGCTTTTTAAGATTATATTAACCACTAATACACACATTGCAGAAAGAAACCCGCCAGCAGTCCCTTTCATTTGGGTTTTTGTTAAGTATGTAGATATGTGATAAAAGTCAATGAGAAGGTGGTTTTTGTATGTACTGTTGTGTGTGTATTAGTGACTAACATGTCAAATATCTGTTATCATGGAACTCGAAAACTATCAATATGCTATTTAAAAATGACTAAGTTTTGTTTCATTATTTTCCAATGTGTGCATAGCCATGACTGCTGTACAATAGTTCCTAAACAGAAGGCAGCAGTTTAAAGATAATCGGTTTCATATACTATAGCCAGAGAAAATAAATGTTGAAGACTCACCGTGAGTTTCACAAGTTAGTATTTCCACCATATTTTCTGTTTACCAATTTAAGTGGGACCTCCTATCAAGGTGACGCATCAACCATTATTATAACTTTCATCCATGCCTGCACAGACATAAACAAAAGTCGGTGTGACTGAATTTCAGCTGTGACTGTACAGACTAAAATAAACGTTGGTGTGACAGTGACATTCTGCCGTGACTACAGACAGAAAATAACGTTCGTGTGACAGTGACTTTCAACCCTGACTGTACAGACAAAGATAAACGTTGGCGTGACAGTGCCTTTCAGCTGTGACTATGCAGACAGAACCAAACGTTGATTTGAAAATAGTTTTCAGCCGCCACTGTATAATGGTAGAAATCAACCGCAACTGTTCAGCCATAATTTAATGTTGGCGTAACAGTAGCTTTCAACCGTGAATGTACAGACAGAAACCAACGCTGATGCAACAGTGACTTTCAACGTTGTTCAAATGTACTAACGTGTCTTTGTCTGTTACTGATTCATGCATACAATCACGTATTATGGTGTTTAGTTTAGAATAAATGTTTAACATGCATTTATTTTATTTTTAGACTGACCATGGATGTATGTTTAACATGGGCCCTGTGTGTTGCTTTCTTGACCACCATCAAGTATGATCTAGGTAATGTACACCAATTGAATATTTTGACCATATACTCACAGATATAGACATGTATTCCCCGTTAACTTAATTAAACTTCAAAATATAACTTCTAGCTTTAGGTTTTAGAATAATTTGGGCACTGGGCATTAAATTCAATAAATGAGATTATCAGTTGTAAGTATGGGCAACTGGCTTGAGAGATTGCCCACAACATCTTTGACATGCCAGTTTTTTCGTGACATGAAAACCTTAAGACATAGGCTGTTCATACTGCTAAATATATATATATTAATAGTTAACTATAATCATTGCAGGCGTTTGCAGATTGTGATTATTTACTTGATACTTATTTACTGATCAACGAAATTGGACTTCCGTTAATACAACTAGTGAAGAAAGGACTGACATTCTGAATTACGAATACCACCTATATAGTTCGGCAGCGAACGTCTAAACTCCAAATTAGGATATTAAGTGTATTTTATTTTCCTTATTATACTTGTTCTATTTCACATATTTGAAGGATGGCATCATGTCACCTTTGGACATTTTTAGATTTTAAACTGCAAATATTTAGCAATTTTATTGCCAATAACTGGTAATATTGTCCTGGTGGTAGATACACAAATAGAATGGATTCATGACAAATGTTCCAGGAATTAAGTTTTAAAATATTGTCTAGAACATTCACACCTGCCGCCATTGTAATTATCCACTAATCATTAGAAGAGACTATTTTATTGCTTCAATCCTGGCAAACAGTTCGAAACAGACATTGGGAATCATAAACAATAATACAATTTGAATATATTGGTTCTCTACATATCCTTTCAAGTATCACATACAACATTTTGTGTATACTCTATTTAAATAATGCATAATATTGTGTGCTTTTCTTTTAAACATAATGTGTATAAGCATGCCTTAAAACTAGATATGTTTAAAAAACCGGCAGTCATTTTGAAAGATGGCAATGCCTGTAGTGGCTGTTTCTTGCATAATTTGTTTTGTAAACTAACTACAAATATACGAATAAGCCGAATTTGGTGTTTAACATGCTTTCTTTTATAATTATGTGTGATGTACTAAATACTGCATGTTAAGAATGATGATGTAACTCAAGGACTGGTCAGGATTTGTACTTGTTTTACGTTTGGGTTGAGCTATTATTAAACAGAATATTGAACAGTCGCTTTGTAGACTTTTTTGTACTCTACATTAAAAAAAAAAAAGAAGCCCAAAACCAGTCGTAAAAAAGTTATAACTCTAGGAATGTAATGTTAACTTTTAGACTACTGGATTAATTTTTAACAAAAAACATGTTGAGTGGGTACAAATTTATAATTTTTACTCACATATATTCACTTAAATGTTTTATAAATACATGAAATAAAGTTCATATAAGAATTGTTTCTAATTTTTTAGGTATTTATCGATGTATAAAAGTCATAAATGGTATAAAATCGCGTAGCGTCATATTTTAAACATGACGTCAGAGAACGTTGTTTCAGAGAACGTTGTTTACAGTGAAGGGGAGGTTAATCTAGTGAATACAAGAACTTTCGAGAAACGTCTAGCAAATTACATTTGGTATAAAAACACTTTGTTCGTGTTCAGATTGCTACTGATGGAAAGATGTAGTGGGTTTCCTCTCTATGACTATGTCAAAATTACCATATGTTTGGCATCCAATAGACGATGTTTAATAAATCAATGAGCTCTATGGGTATCGTTAAACAAAACAAACCTTTGCTTTCCCCCATTCATTAATTCAGTTATGCCAAAACATATTTACCATCATTCTCATTAGGACATGGGTGTTTTGGTTGAGTGCCGTTTTTCTTCTTCTTTCTTTTCGTTTCTCTGGATGAGGCTGGATAGGTCCTGACCCCATTCCAGAAGGCATGATGACTGCCTAATATAATATAAGCCCACCATGATAGTTGTCCAACTACATACCCGTAGAGGTAACTGGGAATTTGTCGGAACTGCAGTTAAAGACTGCTGGTTGGATGCGTCACTAAGATGTGTGGGTTTGTTTTAAAATATGCATACTAGTCCTGGCTCTGGCGGGTAGTTCGCATACATTTCTCTTTTAGAGAGTTAAATTAAATTTTCTTGTTCAATATGCCAAAGTCTTTAGAAATAGTTTGGGTAACACTTTCAGGTTAAGTACGTTTTCTCAGTAGAGCACGTTTATGATTTTTGGTTGGCCGCGAAAAGCCTAAAATGATGATATTAGAGTTTCATGCAATACATAATTATTTGACACACATAGATGCTTCATTTTGATTTATTTTAATTGTTTGGGTGTTACTGACTATATTTTAGCATTATTCATTGTTATAAACCTAGGCTTGGGGTACAAAATGACCTTATTTTACATATGTTTTGCTCGGAAATGGCTTTCGATTTGAAAGTAGCTCAAAGTCTAATGCTTCTCAGTCAACCAATACTGTAAGCAGAGTTCCACAAATTGTCCAAAAGTTTCTTCATTAAATGCTCAAAGCAATACATGTTTCATATTGATACCTTGGGTTGCTGGATGACAACAATGGGGCCCATTGTATCCCTACCCCCTAAAATAAACATTTTTAGGGCATTTCGTCAAATTATCATATCTGCTAAAGTAAGTGTCATAAGATGTTAATCTTTAGTCTATAAATATGTTTCTCCCCCCAAAATTGATTGGTACCATTACTATGATTTTTTTTTTTTAGTTGACCTAATTAGCATAATTCCAAGATGGCGTCCAAAATGGCCACGGAATACAGAATTAGACATGACTTCGCATACAGAAGAACATTTCCAGTGAGATTACTACCTTATTAGTGCAAAAGTTTAAAACATACCAAAATACTGCAGAACTCAAGCTAATCTTATCAGACAATTACAATTTTTACAGGAAGTGAGTGATGTTTTCTTACACCAACAGAATTTGCAATATTTGACCTTGGCCTCCCTGCAAGGCAAATTGAACTGATAAATTTATCCATGCATGGGAATATGACTGACCAATTAACCTCGAGGTTTTTCTACGATGTTGCAGCCATTAGCTGACCTTGGTCGTGCTCATAGCCACACTCTTGCGGTTCAGAGTTGAGATGGCTCTGCAAGGCATGCATGGTGGTGTGGGCATTATAAACCACGTGCTGGACAACCTGCCCCCGACCAGTCGTGGTATTCTGCCTCATATCCAGCACACGTCATATAATGCCCACACCACCATGCATGCCTTGCAGAGCCATCTCAACCCTGAAACGGTTGGATCACTGAAACCGTAAGAGCGTGGCTATGAGCACGACCAAGGTCAACTAATGGCTGCAATATCACAGAAAACCCTTGAGGTTAATTGGTAAGTCATATACTCATGTCATAAGTGTGTCAGATCAATTTGCCCTTGCAGGATGGCTGTTGTCAAATGTTGCAAATTATGTTGGTGTAAGAAAGCATCATTCATGTAAAAAAAAAAAAAGTAATTGCCTGATATGATTAGCTTGAGTTCTGCTGCATGTTGGCATGGTTGAAACTTTTGCACTAATAATGAAGTAATCTTTAAATAGTAGTATTTAGGACAGTTATGAATGATATATAATGATAATTCATGAAAGGGTCATTTGTACTGTATTAAACACCTGATGTTTTCAATGACTGAACATCATTCTTTATTAATGTGGACATTTTTATTGGATGAGGTTTATAATTATTATCTGGGGTAATAAAGGGAGGAGGAAGGGAGGAGAATGTGTGTATTTGACTCTCTTTCTTTAAGTGTCACTTCTTAAATGTTCTTATATATATGCGAAGTTATGTCTCATTCAGTATTCTGCGGCCATTTTGGACACCATCTTGAAATTATGCCAATTAGGTCAACTCCAAAAAATCACAGTAATGGTACCAATCAATTATTTGGGGTTTAAAAAACATATTTATAGACACAAATATTAACTTATTGTGACACTTATTTTAGGAGATATGGTCATTTGTCAAAATGCCCTAAACGTGTTTATTTTAGGGGGTTGGGATAAAATGGGCCTCATGGGTATCATCCAGCACCCCTAGGTATGAAATTGAAACCTGTATTGCTCTGAGCACTTACTGAAGAAACCTTTGGCCAATTTTTGGAACTCTGCTTACATTATTGTTTGACTGAGAAGCCATTAGACTTTCAACTACTTTCAAATTGAAAGCGATTTTTTAGTAGAAATATGTAAAATAAGGTCATTTTATACCCCAAACCTAGGTTTATGACCATCAATAATGCTAAAATATAGTTAGTAACACAAAAACAATTGAAATAAATAAAAATGAATCATTTAAGAGTGTCAAATAATTATTTATTGCATGAAACTACATTATCGTCATTTTAGCCTTTTGGCAGCCCATAAAAAATCATAAATGTGCTCTGCTGAGAAAACGTACTTAACCTGGAATAGAACAAGAAAACGCAAGTTAACTCTCTAACAGAGACATGTACACGAACTGCCCCCCAGAGCCTATACTATATGGGAATGATGTGTTCCCGGTGAACCAGACCTAATTCTGATGTCCACCAGGTTGTCTGCAAATTATGTGTTGGACGAGGCCCACGTCAATGTTAGTGGGATGTCAACATGTTTTTCTGCATTTGTTACACTATCCGGGGAGGGTAGTCCCCTGTCCGGCAGCCCTTTTCAGAACTCCCAATTCACTCATCAGTGTGTTAGTACCAAATTGCTGTAATTATAAATTGAGAATTAGTGCATACACGCATGCAATACATTCAACACAATAACAACATTAAGATTACAACTAGTCCGTGTGTTAGTGGACTATGGGTTGCCCCTTTTGGGGCAGGATATGCTCACCTTTCGCGAACACCTGATATCATTACCGTTTTTATGGTGATTCATGAGCTCATGCCATCAGTCATATGTATTCCACTGATCTCTGTCCTGTGCACATTTGGTTTCGCAGAGCTGGTCTTGGGAGTGGCAGTCCTCCTGGAGGCAGCAAGGACGTGACGTGCTGTGCTAGATCTTCTTGGGGACTGTCAGTCCTAAGGACAAGTCACCCGATGGTGGGTCATGGAAATTATCATGACCTTGTCTAAACATCCCTTGGACTCTGCACACTGCAGAGATATGCACCTGACCACGGATACGGTTTTGTCGTTCAGACTACTCTCTCCAACAAACATCACACCCACTTAGGAGTGCATAGTCGTAAGGTCGAGTTCTCAAGATCACCACTACCTTTTAGGGGGTATTTCGGTTTATTCAAGGTATTAAATGAATGGAGGCGTGAAGGCCCGTCTAGGCTTCCCTAGGGAATGCATATCTCAATGAGAGTTCTGTGGGTGGCTGCTTGTTTGAAAAGCCATGGCGTGCCTTCAACCTCCTTTGTTTAGTTTATATTAGGAGGGGGTGGGGGATCCGTTTCGTCTAGGCATTCAAAGTTTGTGCTGATCGGTTGCCAGAATTCTAAATGCTGCTGTGTATGCATTTGGAGCAATGCCGTGCCTGTCTCCTATTTGTTTTAAATTTAGTTTGTCTGCCGGGACCTGGGTACCATGAGGGGGGGGGGGGGGGGGGG
>JAECMU010045534.1:2425-19940 GCA_016106625.1 Dracogyra subfuscus | reverse complement strand
GAGTCGTGGCTGTCGGGTACCACACATACAGAATATGGGTGTGTTACTGATTGAGCTTAATATTGGCTAAGACAGAATATGGGTGTGTTACTGATTGAGCTTTAATATTGGCTAAGTTGTATGATATACCTAATCAGAGTTTAATCTTGGTTTTGTCTATGGTCATTGGTTTAAAATTTACAATTGACCAGGGTTTGATATTAAAATGTGGTCACCATGTGTCTTGACATCTCTTGATATAATGTGTTCCTCTAAGACGACATGTATATGTCAAAATTACCAAATGTACGACATCCAATAGCCAGTGATTAATATATCAGTGTGCTTTTGCGGTGTCGTTAAACACATACACTTGTCTGGTATCTTCAATCCCACAAATTGCTCACTAACATACAATGTAGGTTCAGACCTCGACGTTGCATGGCTGATCATCTTGTTAGGTTTGAAACGTTTTCTAGGAATACGTTCAACATAAAAAACATTTGATATTTGTCTTTTATTTACCTTGAAAAAGGTTATGATACCCCAACATATCTCATCGTATCTGAATTATTTCAGTTTTCTTTAGAAATAGGTATTTCAAGGTTCGAGTGGCATCTGCAGTATCTGATTTTCACTATCAGGAGATGGGCGTGCCTCCTGTGAAAATTAACATCATCACCCAGTATTTATATACTGGTGTTGATAGCTCGTTATATGTCGATGATTTTCAGATTTGCTACAGGTCATCGAGCATGAGTTTATAGTACGTTGGTTACAGTTTCCTTTCAATAAACTTCCAACAATGGGCAACCAATAATGTTGTTCGATTCTCAAAGTCAAAAACAGTCTGTATGCATGTCTGGCAGAAAAAAAGGTGTTAAAATTCAAAATTCCGGTTGCATTTGTGGAGTAGACAACATTTATTAGGTGTTATTTTTTATAAGAGGCTCTCTTTTATTCCTCATTCACAGTATGTTAAAAAGAAGGTCTTAAAGGCCCTCAATATAGTAAAAGTTATTGTCAAGAATGAATGGGGAGCAGACAGAAACATTATGCTTCAACTTTATAGATCTTTAGTTCGGTCTAAACTTGATTCTGGGTGCACTGCTTATGGGCCTCCACGTAAGTCTCACTTGCAAATTCTAGATCCTGTATACTACCAGGGCCTTAGGCGTTGTCATGACACATTCAAAATAGCTCCCGTGGAGAGCTTGTACATGTATGCACATGAACCTAATTTGGGTGCTAGACGTGTAGTATTCTACAAAGACTAAATCAATGTCAAACAATCATGCACATATCATAGTGTTTAACAGCAAATAGATGAAGTTATTTCATTTTATGTGAATGTCATATGGACATTTGGTCTTCACACTAAGCAGTTTTTATCAGTTTCCAGTATTGATTTATGAGGCATTTTGGAAATGCCTTCATATTTTATTTTGCCACACTGATGTATCAAACCATCAAAAATTGTATTTGATTGTGTGCATCTAAAGACGGATTGCACAGATGCAGTTATTTATAAACATAATTTCATGAAAATGCTAGAGAGTTACAGTGAATACATCACTGTTAACACAGATGCTTCATGAGATGGGAATTGTGTGGCTTTTGATACAGTTCTTCCATCATGCACAATAATGTGCATGCGACTTGCTCATTCAGTATCAATGTTTTCTTCCTGAAATTTGGGAAATTGTTAAAGCCCTGGGACAGATTAAAGATTCGTGTGCATCAAAATACATTATATTTTATGAACTTAGAGCATTCCTTAGTCGTGATGGTGATGTGAAAGTGTTGATTCATCCATTGGGTACTGAGCCCTGTTGGCATTAAGGGCAATTAAAAGGCAAACTGTCCATACATATTTAGCACATTTATTTCTTTTGAAGAACTACCCTCCTCAGTATGAACATTTTCAGTGTACAATGACTGTGCCACATTTTGGTGGACTGTGATCATCTCAGAACTACGAGAAACAATATTGTTTGCAGCATAACTGTTTTACATGAACATATACACATAATATGTGCATATGCATACCATATGTTTGCCCCAATCGCTGATGTGTACTTTTTGTGCTGGGGTGTTGTTAAACATTCATTCATTCATTCATCCATATATGTATGTATATGTGTATGTATGCGTGTGTGTGTGCATGTATGTATGCTATGTTGATGACTGTGTACATATATACAGTTTAATATATGATAGTAATCGTTATTCACTTATTTGTTTAATTGTAGGTGTAGGTACGTTAAAAATTAACTGCATGAATCCTAAGGAAGCTGGGAAGCTAGCAAGCATAAACTGTCGCGGGGATTTTGGAACAGGAATACATTGGTTTCGACCAGATGGTTCATTAATAAGATGGTGCGACAAGTTCAAAACACATTGTCGAACATTTGACGGCTACCACGCTAGGCAACAAAAAGGTGATGATCCAAAAACAGACACTTTAATAGTAGATTCCTTCAATCGAGAAGTTGATGCTGGTCTCTGGAAGTGCAGAGATGGACGTGTTAGCGGAACATCTGCTACATGCTTGCTAAGCACTCCGAAGGAGGCAGGTGCGTATGCATCTCTACATTCCTAAACAGTCCTTGAATGTTGGGAAGCTAGTTTCTCAGACCAGCAGATTTCTGTTGCTGGCACGTCTACATTCATAGAAAGTATATTATAATATACACCACAACCTTTACTAATGTTTGATATTAAATACATATACACTGGGCACAGAGTATTATATCAATGTATCTGTCATTGTGATGTTTGGACAAGGACAATATCGGCTTATTTACTATTTCGTCACAAGTTTCAATTTCTATTGTTGTTGTTCCATGAATTCACTACACCATTCCAAAAAGGCTTTTTAAAACATATTTATTAAAATATTCATCAACAGTGGCTCCCATTTTAGATATAGCTAGAGTGTCCATATATTTATTAAAACAACATGTCCATTTGCAGTCTCATTGAAAGTTGTGTCTTAACCTAGAACCTTTTAGAGCTTTAATAAATTCTAATATTTCAATCATTTGTAACCCACCCTCAGTATAATGTTTTGTAATAACTGAGTGTTTAATCTATCTGGACCACATTTCCATATAAATGAGTAAATAATTCTGTTTATTTTTAATATATAGTCATTAGGTGAATTTGGTAGACTGGTAACAATTGAGCTAGTTTGGACATAGGTAATATTTTGACATTCGTTATCCTACCACATATTGTTCCGCATCTGCCACACTACAAATTTAACAAAAACAAATCCTATTTTTATCTTCTTTTTTTCATCCAAATTCGGTGTCCAAATATTATTATCTAGTTGTTTGTTAAGTGTTATACCTAGAATCTCAAAATAGTTTATACACCAGTCTAGACTCAGCTGTTTGCACATTTCTGCCATGGTACTCGGAAGGGGACCACATCCAATAGCTTTTGTGTTTTCGTTGTGTTTTTTTCTCAATCCTGATATGTCTTTAAAAATATCTACAGTACAAATTACATTTCTAATTGATTGTCCAATTTTATATTCAAGACCCCCTATGTCGATTCCTTTAATAAGAGGATTTCTCCAAACAAGAATTCCAAGAATTTCTACACCTAATGTAGATAAATATGGCAAAACGGGGTCTCTTTGACGAAAGCCTCTTTCGATGTTGAAGGGTTCCGAGAGATGTCTGTTTTGTAAAATGTGTGATGCTGCATTATTGCATTACAGTTTTTAACAGCAAATAGATGAAGTTATTTCATTTCATTTGAATGTCATATGGACATTTGGTCTTCACACTAAGCAGTTTTTATTAGTTTCCAACATTGATTTATGAGGCATTTTGGAATCATTTCATGAACATGCAAGAGAGTTACAGTGAATACATCGTTGTTAACACAGACGGATCATGGAATGGGAATTGTGTGGCTTCTGATACAGTTCTTCTATCAGACACAATAATGTTCATGAGATTTGCTCATTCAGTATCAATGTTTTCTGCTGAAATTTGGGAAATTGTTAAAGCCCTCGGACAGATTAAAGATTCATGTGTCTCAAAATACATTATTTTTATGAACTTAGTGCATTCCTTAGTCGTGATGGTGATGTGAAAGTGTTGTTTCATCGATTGCCAATAAAGATGTATTTTGTTGGGTACCGAGCCCTGTTGGCATTAAGGGAAATCGAAAGGCAAATCGACCACACATATTTAACACATTCATTTCTTTTGAAGGACTACCCTTCTCAGTATGAACATTTTCAGTGTACAATGACTGTGCCACATTTTGGTGGACTGTGATCATCTCAGAACTACGAGAAACAATATTGTTAGCAACATAAATGTTTTGCAGGTTTTTATTTTTATTTTATTGTTTTATTTTGTATTACAATTATTTTTTCCATTGTGAATTAATTGTAAAGTTTTAAAAGCAGTTTGATTTATATGCACCATTTAAACATATTCAAATCTTGTTTTAGGTATTGTATTACAACTCCATACACCGTGTCAGCGGGCAGCATAGCCCAGTGGTACAGTGCCCGCCTGATGCGCGGTCGGTCTAGGATCGATCCCCGTCAGCTAACCACTGGGTTTTTTTCTCGACATAATCATATGTCCGATGCCGATATAACCGTAATTGTAATGTGTTGAGTGCGTCGTTAAAAAAACCCCTGTTAACCACATGATCAATAAGATAAATGTCATGAGAAGTAAACGTCAACACTGTTTATTATTTGTCAAAATTATTATTATAAAATTATAAAACGATGTTTGAACATGGTACACTTTTCAAAAATAATAACTTTTTGAAACGACGTGATGTAAGTATACGTGTTCGAAACCCCAGTGATACACGAGCACGTTAAACTAGTTACCTGAAAGGTAAATTATATGCAAATTATTTCTACACAGAATGTTTAGACGTTCATTAACATACAAATTTATAATGATATTAGTTTGATGCATATATTATATTACACCGAATGTTTAAATAAAATAAAAATAAAATATTAAAAGAGAAGAAAAATAATTGGACCACAGTGCAATTTATACGTGATGGCCACCAATAAAATAATATTATTTATTAATTTGAATTGTTTACTTATTAGTATTACTTATTAACGTGCATGATATTATTGTAGTATATTACAGTCACGTGTGACCAATATAACAAAAGCTGTATCAAAGAATGTGAAAGGAAAGTTTCAAATAAAGTATATGTTATTTCTACTTCGAGTTCCTGTGCTTCTGTATCTGTAACTTATAGCGGGCAGCATAGCCCAGTGGTACAGTGCCAGCGTGATGCGCGGTCGGTCTAGGATCGATCCCCGTCAGTTAACCACTTTTTTCTTCTCGACATAACAATATGTGTTGAGTTCGTGGTTAAATAATAATAAAAAAATAATAAAAAACCTGTTAACTTATTAACTTCAGTGTTGTGGATATACTGGACGTTTTCGTTATTTGTTTTGATTTGTTTTGGAGAAGAGTTTTTTGTTTCTAAAATATGTTTTGTTTTTTCAAAAATAAGTTTTTGGTCTGTTATTATATTACCATATTCAAGTTCTAATCTAGAAATTAGTTTATTATGAAATTTGCATGTTTACATATTACAAAACTATTTTGTCTGCTTTTCTCCTACTTTTACCCTAGATTTAATAAAATGCCCCGCCCCCCCCCCCCCCCTTTTTTTTTTAAACTGGGGATAGAGTTCTCGAAATGGATCTTTAAAACTATAGTTTTCAAAGATTTCTAGTAATTTGTCCATAGCTTTAGTGTTATTGATATGTGTACAAGTATTTGTATCTAAAGTGTTATTATGTAAACAATGAAAATGACCACATAAAACATATTTTTCGTTTCCAATTTCTTCAATTATTTTTAAAATATGTTCATACAATTGCGGATTGTCCTTATTAAGACCATAACTGTTGACAATGGTAATTTGTTCCCCCTCTTTGATTACATCTAATAATAAGTAATTACCAAAGTATAAATGTTTATATCATGTAATTTGTACTCAAAATTATTTTTAAAAAAAAGAGAAAAAAAGCTACTTTTATCACAGCTAAATATGCATTATATTCCCCACTGAGTTTGTATATATGGTTCTCATTCTACTGTAAGGTGAGTATCTTGTAAACAGTATACACAGTGTTTCTTTTGTTTTACATAATTAAGTACATATCTCCTTTTTCAGGATTTCCCAATACCTGGCAATTAACTGCCATTATTTGTAAACTAGCCATGTGTACAATCTTAAATATGGTATTTTATTATTTATATACATATATTTTTTTTATATTATTATTATTATTATTGTTGTTATTATTATTATTAATATTATGATTATTATTGATAGTGATTTTAGTAGTGAAAGTAGAGGTATTATTTACCATGTGTTTATTATTATGTTATATTATTATTATTATTATTATTATTATTGTTGTTGGTGTTGATAGTGATGTTAGTAGTGAAAGTAGAGGTACTATTTGCTATGTAGTATATCTTACTGCTAGCAGTAGATCTCAGTGAACGTGGTGATGATGACTTAGAACATAGTATAACAGTGGTATATAATACTATCTACACATTGAAAACAATTATTATTATAACAAATATTACTAATTTTATATATGTATTGTTGGTGTTTAATATTGGTACACTCGTGTCACCTTAGTCTGCGCGGCACAAACATCTGCACACGTTAATTACGTTACATTGCATCTTGAAAGAAATGTCGTGGTTTGTTTGTAAACAAACAAACAACATTAATTTAATTCATAAAACCCTTGTTAAAACAACATATCTTGTTTGTGATTATATGTATAAAACTGGTAGTTAACAATAATTGATTAAAAAAAACCCCTCTGAATTAATGCAATGAAAGTATATTTTTGTCAGCCTCGATTAACGTGTTTTTGTATCACCAGTCAACGCGTGTTTGTCAACGCTGTACTGATCAACCTTGTATATCAACTTACACAAGTTTACAGGGAGAAGCTTCAATACATACCTTATTGTAATTTAAGAATCCATAAATGAAATCATTTTGTTTTTATCTGTTAACATAAACATCCAAGCATACTTTGAATTTCCCTCCCGAGTGACTCAATGCAAAATGGCTGCACACAGTTATTCATTCTGCACTTACAGCATGGCTTATTTTTAGCTATTGCCTGTTTCAATTGTATCATTGATTGTCTTGTATATCTAACGAACATTATTTGTGCTCATTTACAGTTAACGAAAGACAACTTTTGTTGAATAATGATACAATGTTTTGACATTTGCTTTTTTTTTATATTATCATTTTGTGTTGTCGAAACTAAGGAGCATGAAACACCATTTATATTTATCTTATTTGCATAATCTAAGTGTTTCTGAAACAGCCTATAACAGGAAGTGTTTGTTTAGAACTTTCGAAAAGTCGGATTCATTATTTGTTTGCTATTTCTGTAAATATCAGTGACAGAAGTGATTGTTTTAATGTTTGCTGCGCAAACTTATGTGCCGTCATGCAGGCCAGTAAATGCAAGGGGGAGGGGGGGGGGGGTCCCACTATAAATGTGTCCATTACTTGAGTTGAAAAACATCAACATTAAAATAACTTTCAGTTGTAACACGTTTATTGTTCCCTTGTACTGTGACGTGAAACAAATATTTTTTTAAAGAATGATTTTAACTTTAAAATATAACACAACTGCTTAGATGCACATCATCGTGATCATCATCAGTGCCATTGGTGCTTCTGTCGACACTAGTGTATGTAATATGGTTACTATTATTATATCTCTGTAAAAGAGCGACTGAGTTATGGTTTAGTTTAGACTTCAGCAAATAGTCTTGATAATACAAGGCATTAGTTATAAGTTGGCATCAAAACAACGGGCCGTATTGTTGATTGTCAAAATTACTCAACCGCCAACTGTTGGTCAGACTAGGGGAGCAATTAACAGTTCCAGCAGCTCGTGGCAGTAGAGTGCTCGCACATGAAAGGGTGGAATTTCAGACACCGATGACTTAAACGTCTTGCTGATTGTGGAGTGACTGGACATGTCAAAACATCTGGTAGCCCGGCGGACTACCTGGGTTAGACAACTGGTAGTCCGTATGAGAAATCGGTAGCCAAAACACCCCTGGCTACCGCTAAGGTCGAGCCCTGAAAACTAATGTCAGACGTAAATAAATGTTCACGAAAGTCGTCAATGTCATGCTCTAAAACCAGCGGTTGGTAGAGTGGAACGCTTATAGCGTTCACTCCAGCTTATGATAATCACCGTGTCAAACTGTAGCTTGTTTGCTTATATTGGTTAGCAATGTATAGCACTTAACTTGTTTGACGGTCTCAGTATAAACTTTCTTCAAACAAAACTAAAAAATTTGGTAGTTTAAAGTGCCCTATAACGCACATCCAAAACAGCTCACATGGAAATGAGTATACCGAGTTTAATTTATAATGAGCACTTTTTCAAAACTACTTATTTTTAAAACCAGCCTACAGTCAACGCAGTCCGCCTTGAATAGAAACACCCTATATTTCGTGTATCTAACGTCTGTCTGTACTTTCTTTATATAATATACTAAAGATTTAGTATATTCTCTGTTTCAAGCATATTTCCAAACTGGCCTAATAGGTATCAACAGCTATATTTTAGCATATATGTATATACATAAAATACAAGTACTATTTCTACCTCAACTACCACAGCACTATTACTAGTAGTAACAAGTAAATTAAGAGGGTATTAGAGCGGAGAAAAAAAAAGTGTGCACTAGGATAAATAACTATAATTTTGGTTAAATAAAATAAACAGATTACTGAAAGAATGAATGCATGAATTAATGAATGAATGAATAATATATNNNTATTTAACAATGTATAGAACAATTAAATAAGTAAATAAATATCAATAAATCAAATATAAACACTTTTTTTTTCTGTTCAAATCTTAGTTTTGGAATATTTGTGTTAATTAAGCTGTTAATTATTTTTAGTCGAAATACTTTTAAAGCTATATAATGATTAGTAGAAACGCCTCTGCTCATTTAATATTTCGCCTGTTGAAGTAAAAGTTCCTGTAGGTGTCTCTAATTTTGGAATTGTCAATCTTTAGTTTCTAAATTATTGAAATATGCACTTGACTACTCACCTAATCTGAACGACAAAACCATATCCGTGGTCAGGTGCATAGCTCTGCAGTGTGCAGAGTCCAAGGGACGTTTAGGCAAGGTCGTGATAATGTCCATGATTCACCATCGGGTGACTTGTCCTTAGGACTGACAGTCCCCAAGGAGATCTAGCACAGCACATCACATCACGTCCTTCCTGCGCTGTCTCCAGGAGGACTGCCACTCCCAAGACCAGCTCTGCGAAACCAAATGTACACAGGACAGACATCAGTGGAATACATATGACTGATAGCATGAGCTCATGAATCACCATAAAACGGTAATGATATCAGGTGTTCGTGAAAGGTGAGCATATCCTGCCCCATCGGTGGCACCCGTCATGAGCACAACCCGCAGCCATAAAGTCCACCATAAGGTAAAATACAACATTTTCACCAAAAAGATGAAAATGTATGTACAAGGTCAAAATAGGGTATTGCATCAGACATCATTTTTGTCAGTGATGCGTCATATCGTGAAATGGCCTCACAGTGTCGACCATAAAACGTTTTGAAAGCTTTGAGGAGTCTTTGGATGTTTAACCCTGATCAAACAACTTCTGTAGCAGAATGACATGTTTTTTCTTTATACGACAATGTCCTTGACCTTATATAGACATTTTCTGTTTTCTTATCTCGAATAGATTCTAATTTCCGTTGTGTATCTTACATTTCATCTAATATATGTTCATTTATGTTCTGAAAATTAGTATTTATTTCTTTTTTAATATTATACTTTGTTTGTTTCAAAATCGGATTTACCTCTAATTTACAATATCAATGTTTCTAAAAATAACGATACTAGTATCTTAAAGTGTATGTCAGTATTACATATCATTATTATTATTATTATTATTATTATAATTGTTTTTTTGTTTTTTTATTATTATTTGTTTTTTTTGGCACTGGTTGACCATATTCAGTTTCCGTTTCCTTTATTATATTGTTTTAATTTGAGTATAATAAGACGGATCCGTTAATAGAGAGTTGTTAATTTTAAATAGAGTTATTAATAAAGTTGCTATGTATCCTTGGTAATATGTTCATCGTTGCAACAAAAAGCAGGTCGCGCACATAATTATATTTAGTATTATAGTTTATTTACCTAGTATAGGATGCTCATCATCCCACACACATGCAGCTACTGATATTGAGAAGAAATTTTTTAATGCATGTTTCATGGACCAAATATGATTACCCAATAGCTTCCCTTAATGGATTTGCATTACGGCTTATATATGACAGTGCATTTACAACTTTGACATATCATTTGTTTATTTGAAAAGAAAAATATGGGCACCATGTATTGAATTTAATGGTCTTCCACACACACCCATCCAGTCGAGAATCACACCAGCATCAACAACTCTTATTTTGGTTGTCATTTGTTTTCCTTTCCTAAGTTTATATGCGTGTCTGACAAGCAATACTCTCTTTCACTTTTGTTTCTTCGTTATCAACAGCTGATGGTTACTTTTGGCTTTATTTTCCAAGGGCCATTACATTTATTAGTGAACAAAGATTATAAAACACACTGACCCGAACTCATGCAGTTCATCATGATGGAAAAAAGCCCAACATATATTGAAAACTTAAGGTGACCATTTTGCTCCACTCTCCCCTACCATCGATAAAGTGAAAGTAGCATAGCCACCGCGAAACGCAAAAAGGAATCCCTCCAATTAGTATGCATATATTCAAAGTACCGCCCATTACGCACAGTACGCATGTGCGTAATGCAAAAGCAAAAGACAGGAATAGGTCGAAGCTGTCTGTAAATGTTCTATAGAATATCCTATTAAAATTGACTGGGGGGGGGGGGGGGAACAAAAACAAAACAAAAACCAACAGATGACCACAAAAAAAAAAATAAAAAAAAATAAAAAAATAAAAAAAAATAATAAAAAAATCCAAAAAAATAAATAATAATAATAATAACTTCCGAAAAGGCCCCCTGAATATCCCCGCACGGGCACGTCATTGGCGTGCATAATGCTAAGACATTTTCTGGCTACGCCCCTGTATTTTGTTTCAGTACTGGGGCTGATATTTAGTTATTTTATAACATTAAAGACATTGTTTTGAAAACAATTCTTCTGTATTTGTTATAACTTTATGTTTCAGCTAAAACTATGCATATTAAATATAATTTCAACGTAATTTTCAGGTAACCGATCAAGTAACCCATGGGTTATGCAAATATAATTCACGTAACGGAACAATTGGTTATGTATGTAAAAAAACAACAACACGTGAACCGACTTTCTCAGATTTTGAAATACTGTCCCCTGTCACAGGACAACATGCAAAACAAAATGTAGTCTGTTTGCGTCAAAAAGGAACGCATGGCTTACAACACTGTAACGAATATTGTTCACCAGGTCAGGCGGAGTATATGTGCAAACGGAAGGAGGGTGTGTGTGTGTGTGTGCGGAGTGGGGTGGGGGTGGGGGTGGGGTGGGGGTGGACCGCTCTGCCACAATTATAATAACTGTGAAATACACACGCCAGATGAAAGAAATAACGCTATATTAATTTGTATGACTTTTTCTAAGCTGAGAATGCATGTGGATGGCCATTCTACAATTTGACACAATCCATGAAACTTATTATTTCAAAACATTCTGTCTGGCTACTGCTACACATTAACGATGCACTAAACACATTTGTTTATTTAGGGTTATATGACGTCAGGCATAAGGGTTATTATGACGTCAGGCATATGGTTAAGGATATTGAGAAAGGAAACCCGATGCCGTTACTTCATGGAGGCCTACTGTTTTTGTGTGTGTTTTTTTGTTCAGTTAGCAGCAAAGTATATTTTATATGCACCATCCCACAGACAGAATAGTACATGCCACACTTTTTGTTTCACCAGTTGTGGGACACTGGCTGGAACGAGAAATAATTGTATTCCAATCGAGGTGGTGTGGGGAATTGTCAAGTCAGAATACAACTTTCAAGATATCATACGTGTGTGTGTGTGTACGAGACAGAGATAGATAGATAGATAGAGAGAGAGAGAGAGAGAGAGAGAGAGAGAGAGAGAGAGAGAGAGAAAAAGAGAGAAAGTGTGTGTCGCGTTGGCTGACTTTCCTATATTTGCAAAGCACACCTCTAACCGTCAAAATGCAATTTAACAGTGTTGTTATGAAAGAAAGAAAGAAATGTTTTATTTAACGACGCACTCAACACATTTTATTTACGATTATATGGCGTCAGACATATGGTTAAGGACCACACAGATATTGAGAGAGGAAACCCGCTGTCGCCACTTCATGGGCTACTCTTTCCGATTAGCAGCAAGGGATCTTTTATATGCACCATCCCACAGACAGGATAACACATACCAAGGCCTTTGTTATACCAGTCGTGGTGCATTGGCTGTGACGAGAAATAGCCCAATGGGCCCACAGACGGGGATCGATCCTAGACCGATCGCGCATCGAGCGAGCGCTGTACCACTGAGCTACGTCCCACCCCTGTGTTGTTATGACGTCTTCTTCTTTCTTTCTTTTTCATTGGGCCCCGTCAGCTAACCACTGGGTTTTTTTCTCGACATAACCGTCATTCTAATGTGTTGAGTGCATCGTTAAACAAACAAAAGACAAATTTTCATTGGGGGGTTGTAGTTTTTTGTTGATTGTTTGATTTTATATCCCATTTTATTCTACACAAAATGATGATGGTAGTTATCATTTATGTTTTTATACAGAATTTACAAGGGGATTTTGGGGTCGGCCTTGCTCTAGCAGATGTGGTAGCTTAAAAGGACGTAAATGTGACAAACATATGTACAACAAAGCATCCTCTTTGCAAGTGCTTTAGCATTGCCCTACGAGATCGCAAAGTTGCGAGAGTTTAGGCTCCTGAACTGAAAGGTTTATTTGTTACTGTAATTAGTGTCTTTTATTTATTGACGTCATACTAGATTTACAAAATACGTCACATCGTATTTAAAATTGTACACATCTTGTGCCACAAAGCTGCTGCATAGTAAGATTCTTAACATTAATACATTTATTATTATTATTTGTATTATTTATTATTATTATTATTATATTTATTATTATTATTTATTATTATTATTATTATTATTATTATTATTATTATTATTATTTTTTTTTATTTTTTTTTATTTTTTTTTTATTATTATTATTATTTTTTTTTTTTTTACAGCATGTGCAGATGGTCTTTGGGGTCTGAATTGCACTAACAAATGTGGTAATTGTGATGGAACTAAATGTGACAAACGTACTGGACACTGCAAATGCAAGTCAGGATGGAGTCCGCCAAGATGTCTAAGTTGGTATTTGTTATTGATGCATTATACAGTACTATATGATGTAACACACATTCATTTTGAAATACCGTATTATCATCACATATTCTCACATTTGCTCTTAACACATTTAAGCATAAGAAACAAGAGCAATTCATCACATATTCTGAATCTCATATATATATATTTTTTATTTTTATTTTTATTTTTTTATAAATTTATGATCTGCATGCCAAAACCGTTATCGTGATTAAAACCATTGTCTTCACTTATATTTGAGATGCAATTTACCTTCTATATTACATTTGTGATCCATAGCAAATATGAAATTATTTTATGTAGATACCAACCTGGACATTTAAAAAAAAAAAAAAATGAGAGTTTTATTATGAAACTGCAGACTGTCAAAATAAAGCTGAAAATGTGACACAACTACTATTGAGTAAACGCAAATGACGTCTTTAAGTGTCACTGAAATCATGTTTTACTTTTATTTTAATTTTTACTACAGTTAACACCTTATATTTACTGACGTCTTAGATGATTTACAAATGACGTCACATCGTATTTAAAACATTACACAACTTGTGTCACAAATTTGCTGCAGAGTAAGATTATTAACATTAATAAATCCTTGAAAGGAATTTTGATCAAGCTGTAACAAAGTGTTCCTATGACGTTAAATGAAAAGCACGATTTTGTCAAGCATAAAAGAAAGTAAGCAATACGTACAGAACAGGTCTCGTGGTGCACATTCTTGCACAAACTAAACTTGTACAACAAACAGGAAGCGAAAACAACATATGTGAAGTTCTGTATATGTATTGGCTACTAATATAATAGCATGCTTCATAGTCAGCATATGCATGCATTGGAGACGATTTACCAATATCAAGTTATGTAATTAATTTTTCACTAAAACCCATTCTGAGTTAATCACTTGTTGATAAAACCACCGACAGCATTGTTTTAAGTTGCTTGCATTGGGGGATTTGTTTGAGGTTTATTTTTACATGTGTTTTTTAATTGTATACTAGCAGAAAAAATGTCCTGTGCAAGGTAAAAAGTTGAATAAAATCATAACCACAAGTTCAGGATACATGTGCCAACCATTATGTTCAAAACTTTATCCTCGATATTGCCATCGCACGTGTTGTTCGTGTGCCGCACGTGCAAGGCTCGTAACCACATTTGATGATCACGTGGAATAGGTGCTTATGTCCTTGTTAATTTTGCAACGGAAAACGGTAGAGGCCTAAACCACTGTCTAGAAAAACATCTCTGGTTAATTTTAAACGGCTTTTACGCCATGCCACGCCCATCTGAATTTGAACGTCACCGTGCGGTCGGGATGCTCGAAACTGGAATGGCACATAACACGGTCGCAAGACTTTTGGTGTGCATCAAAACACGATAAAGAATTTGAGACGACGTTACCAACAGCAAGGCAACACCAGATACAGACCACGTTCAGGTCGCCCGCGTGATACGTCACAAGCACAGGACAACCATATTCGGGAAACACATCTTCTCAATCGATTTCGGGTAGCATCTTTGACAGCCAGAACCATCCCTGTGTTGAGAGCAATCAGTGCCAGGACAGTTTGCAACCGTTGATTGGAGTACAACATCATGTCACGACGTCCAGCAAAACGTTCTATTCTACTACGGCGTCACCGAAATGAGCGTCTAGCATGGAGTAGACAGCACTTACGATTCACCCGTCGCAACTGGTCAGGTGTGCTATTCACCGATGAGTCCAGATTTCATTTGGACAGTACTGATGGTCGAAATCGAGTATACAGACGTCTTAACGAACTCTACGCTGACGCTTGCATTGTGCAGCGTGCAGGTTTCGGCGGCGGGAGCGTCATGGTGTGGGGAGGCATCATATCATATGGGAGGACGCAGCTGGTCATTGTGGCTGGAAATCTGACTGCTGTACGCTATAGGGATGAAATCATAAGACCACATGAGCTCCCGTTCATTCAGGGTCAACGTGGCACCATCATGTTGCAGCACGTGTAGTGACCGACTTCCTGAGACAGCAGAATGTCAACACTCTGCCTTGGCCCGCTGTTTCGCCTGACCTGTCGCCCATTGAGTATGTATGGGACGAAATGGAGATACACCTACGTCTCCAGCCAAACCAGCCATTCACCTTGAACCATCTGGGTCGTGACCTTCTTCAGGTATGGAACACCATCACACAAGGGTTTCTGAACCATATGGTGTCATCAGTGAGACGTCGTTGTCATACCTGTGTGCACGCACACGGTATTGAAATTGTGAACTCACATTCGACGTCATCCCTCTTTATGACCCAGAGATTGGTAAGAACAATGCCAGACGTTTTTTCTTCTGAATTTGGTATTGTGTGTAAATGGCAAATAAATAATGTGTGAAATAATTGTGTTGATTTAATTACAAATAAGAAAATCACACCACTTTTAGTAATGCACAGGCACTTGTTCCCGCTAGTATATTTTATCCTACACAAAATGATGACGGCAATTGACATTCGTAATTATTTTTCTTTTATAACAGGATGTGAAATTGGTAGGTGGTATGAGGATTGCTCTAAGGAATGTAAAAACTGTAAAGTACCTGTCTGCAACCAAGAGACTTCAGTGTGTGTAGGTTGGTATAGGTATTAATTATTTATGCATTGTATACTGATATATAATATATTTCCAACACACATTAACTTTGAGATACAACAGTAGCATCATATTGAAATATTATCATATTTCATCCAAAGCAATTTATGAATATGAAAAAAAGGAATAGTATACACAAATCCTATTACGTGTTAAACAAATACAACTGTATTAACATACTTAACTGGATATCTTATCACATTTACAATTTTTTTACACATAGTTATGCTCCAGTGTTATCGCCAACTGCTGTATATTACTACAACTGTATCAACATAATATTATGTTAATTTGTTTTCATTGACTGTATGCCAAAACCGACATCGTGATGAAAATCGCTGTCTGCACTTACGTTTGAGATATAATTTGTTACCCATAGCAAATGTCAAATTACTTTATGTAGATATCAACCTGATGGTCGTTTTACAATAAGACTGCAAACTGTGTCAAATGACATCTGAAAGTGTGGCACAACTACTACTTAATAAATCCGAATGACGTCATTAACTGTCACAGACATGATATATTTTGCAATTGATATACTGTCATTAATGTTCACCACCCCCCAACACACACAAAAAACAAACAAAAAACCCACAAAAAGACTAACAAAAAACAAAAAAAGAGACAGACAAACAAACACAAAACACGAAAAAGAAACATAACCACACACATACGAATTGCTTTTCATATTTAGTCCAAGCAGATGGATATTGGGGTTACAGAGAGAGAGAGAGAGAGAGAGAGAGAGAGAGAGAGAGAGAGAGAGAGAGAGAGAGAGAGAGAGAGANNNGGGGGCTGTAGCGTTCACTGACTTCTATACATTTAGAAAGAAAAAAAACCCATCTCTAACAGGCAAAATGATTAGCATTAATTATTGTAATAAATGTCTTTTATTTTTCATACTTAGTCTGCCCATCTGGAACTTGGGGCGAACACTGCAACCAATGTGGACATTGTATAGAAATATGTGATCTAAAGACTGGACATTGCGATTGTGAGCCAGGATGGGGTGGATCGACATGTTTAAGTATGTATTGTTTCCTAATATAACATGCATTATTATCAGTATATACACCTGTTGGTTACGGCTTATCAATATCAAATTGACCTTTCACAATAAACTGTGAAAAAAATACTAAGTTGAAAACACCGGATTGGTTGGGCTCCAATCAGATGTGCCAGCAGCTTTTTATTACTGATGCACTGCACATGTACAATGAACCACGCGACACCTACTTTAAGAGTATTTTGATATGAGAATGCAGTAACATACAAATCGTAACGTTTAGCAAGACAACCACCAGAAAGCCTGCATATCGTTCATGACAGAACTCCAAACATACGTAGGGTGGGTGGGCAATGGTCTCCCTCCCATCCCCAATTTGACGAATGATCTAGATACTGGTGCATGTGCGCGTGCGT
>JAECMU010045531.1:11373-26102 GCA_016106625.1 Dracogyra subfuscus | reverse complement strand
CTCTCACACACACACACACACACACACACACACACATACACACACACACACTCTCCTCTGTCAGTCTGTCGCATTTTCTCTCGCACGCACGCGCACAAATTCATTTCCTAACCTGCAGTAGTCGTTTGCTGCACCAGTTCCTTGTACATCAGCCCATCCTTGAAAAAACTCGGGATCGCCGAGATCGATGACGTCATATCGTCTCTGCGGAATATCACTGGTTGTTAAGGACACGACCTCGATGTTATACTGGTCGCTGTCACCAAGTTCCGACTCTATTGGTGCCAGGCTGGGTGGACGCACGCTGTACTGGTGCCGTGGAATAGACTGGGCGTGTAAAGACTGTTCCACGAACTGTAGATGACCATTACCTGGAATGACGCACAACACATGAATTTACTTTAAATGGTAAGAAAGAAATGCTTTATTTAACGACGCACTCAACACATTCAGGGTTTGGAATCGGTATCTGGATAAAAAATCCCATGCCTCGACTGGGATCCGAACCCAGTACCTACCAGCCGATGACCTAACCACGACGCCACCGAGGCCGGTACTTTACTTTAAATGGAAAAAGAAAAGAAATGTTTTATTTAAAGACGTACTCAACACATTTTATTTACGGTTATATGGCGTCAGACATATGGTTAAGGACCACACAGATGTTGCGAGGCAACCCGCTGTCGCCACTTCATGGGCTACTCTTTACGATTCTGTGAAGAGTGACCAGAGTTACTTTAACTGGAAGACGTTTCTTTCCACGCTGAATTGTGAAGAGATACAACCGTCATCATGTATTGCTGTTTTGTCGGTCTCTGATACACAAGGAAGCTAACTGTATACTGCTACCTATAGTGCCTGTCTTCATATATATACAATGGCGTAGCCAGCATGGGGCAGACGAGGCCCCATATTTATTTTATTTTCCCATGACACAGGTTTACAGGTCTGGGTTTGCCTCTGCGGTTGTTGTTTTCTCTCTCGCTGGCTACGCCCCAGATATAGATACATATGAAGGCAATGCTATATAGCGTAACGCGCTTGGGTGTTCCATTGACTGGTACTAATTATATACCAAGAAACTCCAACCAGGACTCGAACGCCCGTGTGTTTTATCAAGAGTGTTAGGTGTCAAACTAAATAATAGATAGGATGAGGTAAATCTGACTTCGACATAGTCTTCAGAGGCATGTTCAGTCGCTCACTAGACTGGTTTTTGCATTTAACGTTAGATAAATATGTTACAAGGCGATAGTTCCAGTCAAACAGTTCGCGAGCGTTCGGCCTCTTGAACACGCAGCAAATTTTCCATCACGATACCGTAAGATAACTAATTTCAAACATGTGACAGCTGTAACAGCTTAAACTATTAAACATGAAACCAATTACCTGTCCAAATCAGGAGCGGGTCCAAGATTCTGTAAGGGGATGTGTCACAAAATTCTAAAATTGGCAAGTTGGAGTTTTCCAAAGGCAAGTGAAACGATATCTGGGCCCCGTTCCACAAAGAGATCTTAGCCCTAAGATTACCTTATGGTGATCCTAGTGCTAAGATCGCTTCGTGAGACTGGGCCCTGTAGGCGATTCGGCGGCATACTCCTCGGTTTGAAATAAGGATGTTCAGAGACGTGTTTTCAGGGCAGTTTAGTGTAGCGTTGTATTTCGTGGATGATGAAAAACAGTTATTAAAAGGACACTTCAAAAGGGAGGTGAGGGAACGTCATGGGACAAAATTAATCGTTAAAGAGTCCTGCGTTCATCCAGCAAACGTTCGCGAATCCATCTTGAAGCCCATAAACCAGTCTAGCGGACGGTTTTTTTTTTCCTGATCAGACTGGCTGATCTCAGTCTTGTACTACACCAACTTTAGGATTAACTACCGAGACCGGTGTAAGGCTGAAACCGGTCTCCTGTTGAAATATTATCTAGCTTAAGTGTCAAATTTCAATATGTTCAACGCATTTGAAAAAGTGTGGGTTGTTTCATCGGGGGTCCGTTTTTAATCTGACACCGGTAATTTTGATGGGCATTCACCTCCTTTACGGCTACGTTCAGAATGTGAACAGTCGGTGCCTGTAACACCTGTACGGCCATACCTTGGTGTTTTCTCTTGTCCTACTTGTCGATCCACCAGGTGGAAACCAGCTGCAGAAAACAACACCGCTTCCGGGAGATGTGTTAGTGTAAATAAAGACGTTTGTTACGTACGCCGACGACGGAAGCACGCGCTAGATGTTGCACGTGCAGCGCACCATGCATTATGATTGATGGACGGAGCTGTTCACGAATATCTGTTCGTTAAGAAAGACACTGAATATACACAGACAATGATGTAACCTTGTTCTATGATATTTTGGTAGTTATCAACTCCTGCAATTCAGAAAATGGCCATAGCAAAACAAAAACATGCCGTTGAAAAAAAAAAAACCATGCTGATTGCCGTGAGCAGTTGTAGGAGTTGAAAGGGACATTCCTGAGTTTGCTGCATTGTAACATGTTTCCGATAAATAGAATAGTTCTACTATTAAACTTTTATATTAAATATATTTTGATGTTTAGAATATCAGTCTCTGTATATTCAATGTGTTTCTGGTCGTCTTAATATTTCTAAGAAGCCCAAACTGAATGTTGTTACAAATAATTTCGTACGTACGAAAAAATACTTATTTTAGGAAATAAAATGAAACGTTTTCCTAGTACATATATTAGAACGATCAGAACTTACATATTAAATATATTTTCTTGTTTAGAATATCAGTGTTTGTATATTCAATATGTTTCTGGTCGTCTTAATATTTGCAATAAGCCCAAACTGGATTTTGTCTTCAAATAATTTCGTATGTATGAAAATAAAATATTTTAGGAAATAACATGAAATTTAACCTAGTACAAATATTTCAAGGATAAAAAATTACGTTTTCTTTAACAATACCACAAGAGCACACCAATTTCGTAATGGTCGACTCGGCTATTGGATGTCAAACATGTGTTACCTTTGTTAAGTTTTTGGTTCAACACAAATGCAATCTAGTTTTAGCGGCTCACAAGATGGGTCACAACTTATTTCCCATTGACAAAATACAACTATTAACGTGTTCAAAAATCGTATTTCTGCACTAAATAAAGTCAAGGGAAATGTTGATAATATTGTGACTGCCCCGCGAGTCACTGTAGGGCGTTTCGCCATTAGGAGGACTGCCACTGTCCAGTTCACTACATCTTTCCTACTTTTGTCTTACTTTTGATATATATGAAGTATATAAGCGTGCTTGAGCAGATTCAAAGGGGGCGACACTTCTTTTCAAAAGCAATGCCTCTGCCTCCCCCGCCTCCAAACTGGCGTCGATGCTGACTAACTATATAACTGTATTACACGTAACCCAGTGGTAAATCGCTCGCCTGGTGTGCAGTCGGTCTAGGATCGATTCCCGTTAGTGGGCCCATTGGGCTATTTCTCGCACCACGACTGGTATATCAAAGGTCGTGGTATGTGCTATCCTGTCTGTGGACTAAAGCATATAAAAGATGCCTTGTTATTGATAGAACAATGTATCGGATTTCTTTTAAGACTATATGACAGAATTACCAAATGCCGATGATTAATAAATCAATGTCCTCTGGTGGTTACACAGGGCGACCAACCTAATGGAAATATTTTTCCGGAATGTTCTGATATTTTCATTTTTATTATTATGATAATAAAAATACCTTTAAAATAACAACATAAACTATTCGAGTACAACAACCAAGAAAGAAAATGTTCATATATGGCTTCAATTTGGCTTTCATTAGTCGGCTGTTGACAATAGACACACGCCCGCATCCTTGGTAACAACCCCTGCGTGTGCTGTAACCTCACCGTGGTGCAGGGGTGTAACATTCTCTTTGAGAATGGCCAATACAGCACAAATTAAAATTTGAGTAAAATTCAGTATCTCTCTGTGATTTTTGTCTTTTGTATTGGTTCTTTACACTGTTTTTATGAATTTTTGTATTGATGTTGATCATCACCTTATTTGTTTAATTACCATAGTTTGACACCCAATAGCCGATGTATTTTTCGTGCTGGGGTGTCGTTAAACATTCATTCATTCATTCATTCATTCCTTGGTAACAATCTAATTAAAATTACATGTGGATCTAACAGCAGCCAGTTGGAACTCATGTCCACCAATTAAAACCTTTCTTGCAGAATCATTGAAAATAATTTTAAAATATTCCGAATTATTCTGAGCGTATACGACATGTTTTGTGTGAATTACAAATTCCTTATTTAGACCAGTAGGACTAGTTTTAATCCGATTGCTAACAGCACTGCGAAGACTAACTTTTCGTCAATTTCAATTTCAACTTATTTTCGTGCTTATATCCAATTAAGGTTCAAGCACGCTGTCCTGGGCACACACCTCAGCTATCTGGACTGTCTGTCCAGGACAGTGGGTTAGTTGTTATTTGGTTAGTGGTTAGTGAGAGAGAACAGGGTGCAGTGACCTTACACCTACCCACTCAGCCCTTAAGAACTCGCTCTGGGTTGGAGCTGGTACTGGACTGCGAACCCTGTACCTACCAGCCTGTAGTCCGATGGCTTAGCCACTACGCCACCGAGGCCGGTACTTTTCGTCAGTAAATAATAATCATACTTCTCCTTATATAACGTTATTTGGGAGCATACAAATTCTACAAATATCAGGCGAATCTGTTTTAGTGGCCGCAGTACAGCGAACCATACCAATACGTACGGGATTGGTTATCAATCTTCAATTTTTATTACAAATTATTTATTTATTTTTAAAAAAAAACACCAACTAATCAGTCTTCAGTTTTATATTACAAATTATTTATTTTAAAAAATAAAACATGTTTTAAGGCATTCGTAATTCACATGAAACATGTCGTATACCCTCAGGATATTTGGGAATGTTTTCAAATTATTTTTACTGGCATGATTCTGCAAGGAGGGTTTTGATTGGTGGACATGAGCTCCAACGGGCTGCTGTTAGATCCAAATACAATAGTGGAGCTAATTTTAATTATATTGCCTTGGTAATGGCACAAAACTAGACAACACGGAGCTCAGGTTGAAATAAGTAACACATATATTTAATTCTAAGAATATAGAATGTAATAAGAATTAGTTGCTTAAATTTTTTTTTAAAAATTCGAGTGAATCTGAAAGAAATTCCGGATATTTGGCATCAATTCCGGAATTCTGAGTACGTTATGAAAATTCCGGATTTTTCGGAAAATTCTGGAAATTTGGTCGGTATGACTAAACAAAACAAACATTTAACTTTGTATCACACTTCAGTCGAGCTCTTTTATCAGTGAGTTACATCTCACCCAATTGCCTGATCTTTATTTACTCCGAGATGAAACCCGCACCTGTACTTGTAACCTCGTTTGCTTTGTGAAGAACATGTATAAACCTATAGATGTTGATAGTAACTGACAACTTTATCTCTGGCACAGACTGTTGAGAGAACTGCATGCGATGAGAGATGTAAATCAACTAAACAACGTTTTACAAAGACTGCGAGGGTTAACCCAGCAAGACTGGAGATGAGTGAGTCAAGGAAAAGAGAGTAAAAGAAAAGAATATTAAATTCGTTTAATGACACCTCGGCATGGTCGAGTGAGTGAGAGAGAGAGAGAGAGAGAGAGAGAGAGAGAGAGAGAGAGAGAGAGAGAGAGAGAGAGAGAGAGAGAGAGAGAGAGAGAGAGAGAATAGCAAGCGAGAGAGACAGAAAGAGAGATAATAGCAAGAGAGAGAGACACACACACACAGAGAGAGAGAGATATTGAGAGAGAGAAAAGGGAATAAAGCAACCCAAGACTACTTCTACCGATACTTCAAAAATAGTACATGTGCAGTCAGACCATTGAACTCAAACGTTGTGTTTGTTTAATAAATAATGTATTATTGAGATCACGTAAGATATTTCATACATGTAAAAGCGGCTGTAAATATAGTGGTTGTACAATATAGTATACAAAACATTTTCCAGATATTCCTTTGTACTTTAACATGGGTACTTGATGAAATTCACCAAATGAAACATTACTGTTGCAAATTCTGTGGAGTGTTTGACTTCTTATCGAAAAGGAAGTAATTTTTGGATTTTGTCAAAAGTTCAAATGTCATCAAAGGTTATGATTTTAAAAACTTACCTAGGATGTTTTCTTGCAGAAAAGCTAAATAAACAATGTTTATGTTTATTCTGAGGGTTTTAGGGTCCATTACAATATCTGGGTATCGTAATTTAAGGCAACCTTGAAAATTATCTAATAATAAAAACGTCTTTATTTTATTTTATAGGGAAAACTACAAGTTTCGTTTTGGTGTGTAAAATGTCATGAAATATTGATATCTTGCCAAAATATGTCAAATTTAATTTCCCCAAACCCTAATTTTGGTGACTTTTTCACCATATTAATTTTGTACATAAGGTCAGATTTCTCACTGAATCAGAATATCCACCCTGATTTTTATAATGGTTCAGGTGGTCCCCTCAACAAATATTGAAGGTGATTTAGGGACTCTTGTGTATGCAAAATGTCCCCAGTTCCAGGAGTAAGAGTGCATGTCGTTTGCAAATATGTGTAACTTGTTGACACTAAATACTTTTTTTTTATAGTAATTCCAGCCCATGCAAATGTAATATTTATGAAAGAAAGAAATGCTTTATTTAACGACGCACTCAACACATTTTATTTATGGTTATATGGCGTTAAACATATGGTTAAGGACTACACAGATAATGAGAGAGGAAACCCGCTGTCGCCACTTCATGGGCCACTCTTTCCGATTAGCGCCAAGGAATCTTTTATGTGCACCATCCCACCCATTTAGAAGGAAGAAATAGATACTGAAGGACTGAAGGAACTGTTTTATATAACACATTTTATTTACAGCTATATGGCGTCTTACATAATATGGTTATGGACCACACATATACTGAGAGAGGAAACCCGCTCTCAAACAGACAGGGTAGTACATATCACGGCCTTTGATAAACCAGTCGTGGTGCACTGGCTGGGACGAGAAATAGCCCAATAGCTCATCAACGAGGTTCGATCCCAGATCAACCGGGCATCGAGCGAGCGCTTTACCACTGGATTACGTCCCGCTCCAGATCTCCATTTAAGCCATTACACCCTTGTAATCTTGCCTGTAAATAATTTCTCGGCCCTGACAAAAAATTTGTCCCTTGGATTGGAATTCCCTGACAACGGTGGTAGATTCTATTAACCATAGTTTGACACCCAATAGCCGATGTATGTTTCATGCTGGGGTGTCGTTAAACATTTATCCATTCATTCGTTCATTCATTCATTCTCATTCATTCATTCATTTATTCATTCGTAAAATGATATTATAAAATACTATTTGTTCTACACGTTTTGGAATACAATCAGTCAAGAAATTGGGAGCCATTATTTTCATTATTTTAAACATTGTACAATTTTGTTCGCCATTATCGGCTAGTGTCACCGTAAGGATTTCCATATAAAATTGTATTATTTATATTGATGTATTTTTTATGCGTATAAATACAAATTTTATATAATATGTCAGAAGCAAACAAAGTGCCGAGGAATAAAGATGAAAGTTTATATTTGATATTTTAGCGATTTATTTAAAAGCTTTGTCAGACTTTGTATTTAGATTGATGCTCAAGAGGTCTACTCCCGCCCATTTTTATATAAGGTGAAACGTCTTGTTTAACAACAAGTCATGTTACACCCCCTATTAAAAAAACACACACACTTTGATCCGCCCCCTCGATACAGCACACTATATTTGATAATCCACTGTATACGAATGCAATATAAGTTGGCGTTACTTGATCCAGAGTGACAATTGTTCTATCTTCTAAATTTAATCGCCCACACATCTCTCGAATAGCTGTTCGCGGTTATCGAGACTACAAAATACAAGTATATTTAAATATTTTTTTTAAATACAGGACCACATGGAACGAAATTCTTCCGAGATATCTCATTTCAAAGAAGGCTTGTTTTAAGCTAATCTGGTTTGGGTTTATTTTTCAGCTTCTCGCAAAGAAATACTAAGTTAATGGAAAGAGAGAGAAAGAGTAAAAGATATCTATGCATAAAAAAAAAAGAAGAAAAAACGAAAGAAAAATCAAAAAAACTTCGAAACACGTGTTTTTGAAAAAACAAGTCTTTCGCTAGATTGACGGTTAATACGTCTCACTATTAGAAGCAGCTGACACAGAACGCAAGTGGCCATTAAATCAACTATTTCTGGATTCTATAAACCTGGTATTTGTTATCAGGGTTAAAGCGTACCCAGAAGATCTCAAAAGTTTACCCAACATATTGGCCGAGACGTGTATTTATTTAGCTATCTTCAAATTGATGGTGTTTACGGAAGAATACGAAACCAAGAAACCTTTTCGTCTGCCAAAAACGTCATTGAGCTATGGCGATTATCGTCGGCTCGTGCCGCTCGCCTGGAGGGTAAAAATTATTGGAACTGACAAGCCGATGTAGCCCACTGACTACGCATGTACGTGTATTACCCACAATCAGTTCCTATTTGTTTTACTACGCGTGTACGTGTATTACCACAATCAGTTCCTATTTGTTTTCGACGGCGTCAGCGTCGGCGCATCTCTTAATTAGATGCAGGTGTGGTTTTACCGTGTGGATAGACCTACACACATATTAAAATTGATTTAGAAGTCTTGAGATTGTTTTTTGTAAAACAATTCTTCATTCTTCTCTAAGTAATTTCAACTTAAAAGTCATCACATACCTAAATAATTATAGACTGGTAAATTGACAGCCGACTAAAGTGACAAAAAGAAAAAACTTAGTTTTGTTTAACGACATCACTAGAGCACGGCTATTGGATGTCAAACTTGATAATTTTGACATATACACATGTAATTGTATAAAGGTAACCCGCTACATGTTTCCATCAGTAGCAAGGGGTCTTTTATATGCACCATCCCACAGACAAGATAGCACATACCACAGCCTTTGATATATCAGTCGTGGTGCGCTGGATGGAACGAAACATAGCTCAATGGGCCCATCGACGGGGATCGATCCAAAATCGACAGCGCATCAAGTGAGCGCCTTACCACTGGGCTAACAAAGATATCATATTTGAAAACAAACAATAATATAACTACTTCCGAAAAGCAGAAAGGGTTATTTTATCAGCATACGTTATGGCCATAAAAACTGGAAGGTACAGAATACAGAAAGAACTTGTCTTTATTGTAATCTAAATAAAGCTCTCGCAACTTCATTTTTATTATAATACCATAGATATGGCAATTTAAAAAGTAAATATAGTATAAAATGTGATCAAGGGATTTGGTTTATTCAGACAGGGCAGCACATACCACGGTATTTGATATTCCAGTCGTGGAGAATTAAGTAAATGCTCTACTTACTGAGCCAAATATTGCTCATCCAGAAAACACTGAACAGTGAGTGGCATACCAAGTCAAAAATGGATAATGAAACTAACACAAGAAAATGTTCCCTCGGTGCCGAAGGAATGTTATCGGGTCGAGATTGCATACTGGACGTGTCACGTGCTTCCCACATGGTGTGTCTATCCGCCGTAGGAAATAGAGCGACACTAATTCTCGTTCACAAGTTCAAAACTAAAGTGAATTTTTCAAATAACGGAGACAATCAAAATGTTTAAACAACAAAGAAAATTATCAATGCATCACAGGCGGCAGGAAATGCTCGCACCGAATAGCAGATTTATTAGTTCTGTGTGCGAAACAAGCTTGGGAAAATATTTTCTTTCTCGTACAATAAAGCTACTGTTATTATCCTTGTCGGTTATATTACTACGGCAATAACGTATTCTAGCTTCTACGGTTTATTACATCGTTATTTCAAAAATAAACTAACGATTTCCTTTCCAGTACGAACTAGAGAAGGAAAGGTTTGTTCGTTTAATGACACCCCAAAAGATCAGACTTCATTTTGGTCGCATACAGATTCTAGAAAGTGTTTTCAAAGAATAAGCCCGCTTTTATCACAATCGCTACTTTTACAGATTAGAAGACAAGCGTCTGTCGTGTGATCTTTCTCATATACAGAATAGCATATAAAACAGACTTTAACATACCAGTCGTGTGGTATTGGTTTGGACGGGTTAGGAGGGTGTGTGTAACGTATCCATCTTGGAGAATCGGTTTTACAGTCCGTCGTTAAGCTAACGAGAGTGTGGGTGTGGGTAACTTTTTTCATGCTTCCATCAGAGAAGTGTTCAAGCACGCCTGTCGTGGGCAAAACCACTGACTTCGCTAGAGTGTTATGTCCATGATAGAGAGAATCTAACGAGCACTCCAACACTTTACAAACGATCATGGATTAAGGAAGGAAATGTTTTATTATAACGACGCACTCAGCACATTTTATTTACGGTTATATGGCGTCGGAACATGGATTACGGTGACGCTACACGAGACGAAACGTAAAGTTTGTTTTATTTAACGACGCCACTAGAGCACATTGATTTTTTTTATCTTATCATCGGCTATTGGACGTCAAACATATGGTCATTCTGACACTGTTTTTTTAGAGGAAACCCGCTGTCGGCACATATGCTACTCTTTTACGACAGGCAGCAAGGGATCTTTTATTTGCGCTTCCCACAGGCAGGATAACACAAACTATGGCCTTTGTTGAACCAGTTATGAATCACTGGTTAGTGCAATTGCTTTACGCCTACCCATTGAGCCTTGCGGAGCACTCACTCAGGGTTTGGAGTCCGTATCTGGATTAAAAATGCCATGCTTCGACTGGGATCCGAACCTAGTACCTACCAGCCTATAGATCGATGGCCTACTCATGACGCCACCGAGGCCGGTACCACACGAGACGAATGCGTTGAACGAGAATAGCCGATTAAACAAATATTACGATTCTATCGGTTGCTCTGCTATTGGTTATTTTCGTTGCTATTCTTGTACGAGACATTCGTATCGTGTGGCGATACCTTTAGTGGGTAGGATGATTTTTGTGTGTCAATGATTTTCTGGCAAACAGTATATTTCTAGCGGTAGTGTCAAAAGCCGGGGAAAACTGCTTGAGATGCTGTGCCTATTATTACTAAGAAATGTAAATTTGGCCAATCTGAAGAACGTTATCAGGGTATATAATACTACTATTTTATTATAACAGCGTCTTATCATAAAAAAAAGGTCTGCTGGAAATTTTTCAGCGTATCGGCACTTTGTGTCCAATTTACTCTCAGCCATTTTATTCTCTTTTTTTTTCTTCTTTTTTTCAAAATCTTGCTTACCCCAAAAGAATTTATTTAAAAATATATAATATACATTTATTTATGCATGTGAATCATATATCAAAATGTTTTGCCAGCCGCTTCAAATATTTATCTAATTAAAATTAAATTAATTGGACGCAAATAACAACAAAGTTTAACTGTTATGCTGCTAGTTATTGGCGTCAATATCCGAAGCGCTAGCTTGGTGCACCGTTGGTTTGGGATTGCTTACCGTCGTTGAACCCATTGGGCTATTTCTCGCTCCAGCCAATGCACCACGACTGGTATATCAAAGACTATCCTGTCTATGGGATGGTGCATATAAAAGATCCCTTGCTGCTAATCGAAAAGACTAGCCTATGAAGTCGCGACAGCGGGTTTCCTCTCTAAATGCATGTATGGTCCTTAGCCATATTATGTCAGACGCCATATAGCCGTAAATATAATGTGTTGAGTGCGTCGTTAAATAAAACATTTCTTTCCTAACTTCAATATGCGAGGACCAAAAATTAGTACTGCTACTGCTGCTGTACTGCTATTGCTACTGTCAGGGCCGTAGCTAACTTTTTTTGCCTGGGGGGGGGGGGGAACTTTCACTTACGTGGTGAGCTGACAAGGGGAATCAGACTTACTGGTACATTTTAAGAAATAAATGACTGTACTACTGCTGCTGCAGCTGCTGTTATTGTCGTTGTGTTTTGTGGATGGTTTTTCGGTATAAATGATGATTGATATTGGCAGTGGAAGATTATTAACTACTATGGTGGTCCAGCAGCATGTTTTTTTCAAAGGACTAAAATCGAAGATGTCTTCAGATAGATCATGTGACATTTTTAATCAACTTGTCCGTCATTCATCAGTGACAACTACTGACTGAAATATGCAACCCCCTCCTCCCTGCAATTTTATATTATTGTGTTTGAATGTAAAATAGAAACAACTACAGTGTTAATATACTCATGTGCTTCGTAATTAACTTGTATATACGATTAATTCTCCTTCTTCTTTTTTTATGTTAAACAAAAATCTTACTCGGTCTTTTCTTCTTCTTCTTCTTCTTTGATTTGTTTTGTTTTATTTGTTTATTTTTGTTTGTATGCTTGTGTTTGTGTTTTGTTTTTGTCTCTGGGTTTCTTCCTTTTTTCAATTTGTTTAAACACATTGTTATACTAAACAGTGAAGACAAAGCGTTTTGATTGTTAATGGCGAAATAAAGCTTTTTGTTTTGTATACACCTGATTAATTTTGTAGTATCACGCTTATGTTGGAGATCGATTGACTGTTCCATAGAGGTGACTTAGAAGACAAAGCCAAACTGTTCACTGAAAATAACACTACTGAAATCATCATGGAATTTAACAGTGAACTGTACAAGTAGTTTACAGACGTTGTAAATACGTCTGAGGTGAAAAACGTCTGTATGAGTTGACGATATGCCAGAAACAGAATACTACAGTTGTGACCGTACCATTTATCTTTAATAACATTCGCTCGTTAGATACGTCTTGCAACAACTCATAAGATAGATGATATCTAACGACCACTTACGTAGATTGGCGACTGCGTGAAAAGTACACGAAGAATGACGTCAAACGGGAAGGAAATGGATGATTTATTGTAAGTGATACGCGTCTTGTTTTACGAAGCGATCTTAGGGCGGTAATCATAGCGCGTAGAAAATGGATTATTTAATGACGCACTCAACACATTTTATGTACGGTTATATGGCGTCGAACATATGGTTAAGGACCACACAGATTTTGAGGAAGGAAACCCGCTGTCGTTACTTCATGGGCTACTCTTTTAAGTTAGCAGCAAGGGATATTTTATATTCACCATCTCATTGACAGGATAGCACAATGAAGTAAGTTAAAAAGTTACAAATCTAGCAGCCACTACTTGAACAGTGCGTTCCTCTTTCTCGGGCTAAGCCAACCGATGTGGGGTGGGGAGTGTCGCTTAGTGGTGTGTTGCGTGTGCATCGGATTGAAGAATCGACCGTCTTCGCTGCTTTTATTGCAGCCTCAAACAATACCCCACAACTGGTGTATCAAAAGCCGTTGTATGCACTGTTGGATATGTGTTCCTGTCCATTGGAAAGTGCAGGTAAATGATCTCTTGGTGCTATGCTATAGAAGGATAGAATAGGGTAGGAGATAATAAAATAGGATAAGATAGGATACGATAGAATTGGACAAGACAGGATAGGTTAGGATAGCATAGAAGATTTAATTGCATGTAGATAATCACATTTGGAACAGCGTAATTTCTGTCAATAATGTAGTAGCAGCGGGCTAATTATAATACGTAATAATTATACGTAAACCAGTCTAGATCGCAGACAACTTGAGTCGTCAGTATAGTCTCTCTCTCTCTCTCTCTCTCTCTCTCTCTCTCTCTCTCTCTCTCTCTCTCTCTCTCTCTCTCTCTCTCTCTCTCTCTCCTACTCCACCCCCTTCTCTCTCACAGTTTGAAAGAACCATATTATGTTAGTCATGAAATATAGCTGATGTTTGAAATGTGCTGAGCTATTGTTAAACAAATATTTTCCTATCTTTTGATTCTAATTCAATCCCATGCTTACGCATATTTCAAACGCCATCTATTCTGATATCTCAAGCGTCAGAAGATGCCAGCAACTATGGCAACGCAGTTATGAAATCAGCTTTCAACTAGTGTTGGGGGAGCGGGGAGGGAGGAGGCACCGCATGCTATGACTACCTCAGCTTCGGAGTTAGAGCGGTATCTCCCCATCATCACCACGACTTCTTCTGATGTGTATACTATATGTTATTTAATATTCAATTAACGATCAAAGAGAACCATTAATTTCGCTGGGTGACTTGAACCGTATTGCTTATCTTCATTCGCAGACAGATGCAAATTGCGGGAATGCCAATGGTAAGATTACGTGACCGGCTATCTGTATGTAATTTACATAAACTGTACGACAAATAAACAGGAGTTTGAACTTCTTAAATATTTACACGAACTACCGAGTCCCGACGCTCATGTATAGCCAAAATCCAGGAAAATAAGGAAATGGCAGCATGCTTATTTTGATTATGATATATATCTATGGAAGACACATGTTTTAAACGGATGTATCTCGACTCATGGAACGCCCACTGAAAAGAAAGGAATGTATGTTTAAGGACACGTCAACACTTCGTTAAATCCGCAGCTACTACGTGTCAGTCACTGTAACTAACTATGATATCTGATCTAGAAAGTAGGAGAAGAAACCTGTTACCATCGTTAGGTGTACATTCGTTCTCAACTATACGCTTGCTACCATAAGTTGTTTTACAGCCGTTGTAAGCTAAAATTGAACACTTGTTATTTTTCTGATATATTATGGCTACGCATCCATAATGGAGTTTGATACGAAAATACTTGTAACAACTATTAACATGTAGATGGTCGAATTGTTTGGTGTGTG
>JAECMU010045531.1:552-11325 GCA_016106625.1 Dracogyra subfuscus | reverse complement strand
TTTCGAATAAAATACTATTCATGACAAATAAAATGCATATTACGGATTCAGTTAGTATTTTGACTATTAAACGTCAACTGCCCGTGCGAATCTGCCTGTGAATATATTTGCTTTCATGTTTTCTCATTGGCATTAAACAGTTTTGTAAAATTACTGACCATGGGATGTAGCTCAGACGGTAACTAGGGCGCTCGCTGGAGGTGCTAAGATCGCAGGATCGAAGCCCCTCGGTGGACCTATTCCTAGATAGGATTTCCCCCCGTTCAAGTCAATGTCCCGCGACTAGTATTAGTTAATCAAAGGCCATGTTATGTTTGGTCCTGTCTATGGGGGAAGTGAATATGAAAGTGCTCAAGATTGCTGCTACTGGGGAAAATGTAGCGGGCTTCCTTTAAGACAATATGTCAGAATTATCAAATGTTTGACATTCAATAGCCGATGGTGTTCTAGTGGAAAGATGGAAAATATAACGACGCACTCAATACATTTTATTTACGATAATATGGCGTCGGGCATATGGTTAAGGACCACACAGAAATTGATAGAGGACAGCCGCTGTTACCGCTTCATGGGCTACTCTTTTCGATTAGCAGCAAGGAATATTCTATACGCACCATCCCATTAAACAGGACAGCACATACCACGGCCTTTGATATACCAGTCGTGATGCAATGGTTGGAACGATAAATAGCCCATTGGGTCCACCAACGGGGATCGATCCCAAGCGAGCGCTTTACCACTGGGCTATATCTAAGATCTAGGATCGATCCCCGTTAGTGGGCATATTGAGTTATTTCAGCCAGTTAGTACTCCACAACTGGTGTAAAAGAAAAACAAATCGTTCTATGTTCTATCTGGGTTGTGGCATGGTACATATAAAATATATCTTGCTGCTAATTGAAAAAGAGTAGCTGATAGAGTAGCGGCAGCGGGTTTCCTCTCTCATTATTCGTTTTATTCTTAAACACATTTCCAAAGCCATATAACTTTTAATAACAATATGCTGAGTGTTTCGTTGAATAAATTAAGTTTTTCCTTCTTCCTACGTCTCAGTTATGGATGTATTGATGTATCTATATATGTATGTATGTATGTATGTATTGATGTATGAATATCTATATATTGTATGTATGTCGATGTTGACTGTTACATATATAAATTTAGATATTAACGCACTGGCGAAGGGGATAATTAAATCTTTTCTAATCTTATAAATTGTCTCGTACTGTTGCTGAGACTCGAACCTGTGGCACCGAATAACCAACAAATTACAGACTAACCACGATGCGCTCTGAGCTATTGAGGTATCCATAAAAATATATTATCGTTAACTCAACCACATGCATGGGGCCTACAATCTACGCGGTCGATCCCGCTTACGTGTATAAAACAGTGGGCAGACCTGGCACTGGCTAGTATGTATTGATGCATGAATATTTATATATTGTATGTATGTCGAGGTTGATTGTTACATACATAGATATTAACCAACTGGCGCAGGGGATAATTAAATCATTTCTGGCTTCTTGAGCCTGTGGCACTGAATCGCCCGCACATTTTAGACTAACCACCATGCGCTCTGAGCTATTGAGGCATCCATAAAAAGGATGCTCTTTAACTCAACCACATGTATGTATGTTGGTAGATAGGTAGCTATAATTTTATTACATTTAATAAAAAAATTAATGTTTGTTTGTTGGATGGCCCCTTGCCACACACACACACACACCATCCCCCTCCCCTCCACCCCCCACCCCCCCAAACACACACACACGGCTACTCCACTGTAAAATGTGCTCTAGTAATGTGCAGGAATTTTTGCAGACGCATCCGGTGTTTCATCTGTAAACTTAAGTCAGAATTACCAAATGTTTGATATCCAACTTAGCTGACGATTAATAAATCAATGTGCTGTAATGGAAGGCGTTAAAGAATACAAACTTTCGACTTTAAAATTCTTCCTACACTCCATTTCTGATAAGCTAGGTTACAGCTGTTCTCGAATGGTGTGCGCGCACATGCACGCCCATACTTAACGAGTTCGGCTAATACTGATATTTCGAGTCCACAAATAAACATCTGACGAGTCCAAACATCTTATATATCGCATATTGGTTTCCTCTCATTACAGTTACTTTGCGAATCTATGCAAATAAACAAAATGTGGGGTTTCTTCAATTTACTTATCAATGCTATTGCAGACATTTTTGAAGTGGGTGTGGTGGTGGTAGTGGTGTTGGTGTAGGTTAGTACTTTCCCTAGCTTGTTGCGGCACCATGTCTCAATATTCTAGAACCACATTGCCTTAATCAGCACTATGCTGCCCTGAGATTAAACAAGCCTTTTTCAGTAATTTATTGTAAAATTGCCTTTATAAAACATCAAAAAAGGTATTATTAATTAATAAAATATGGCTTTTATATCTTTTGCCATTCTTTTATTAAAGCAAGCACATAAATTACTTTAATGTTTATTTCAATTAATTTTGGTGTATTTTTAATGAAATACAAGTGCACCAAAAGTGGTGAAAATGCCCCAGATGTCCCTTGCTTAATTCTAGGGAAATCACTATAGGTGTTGGGTAGATCTGGTCCAGGTCCAGGTCCAAAGGGTTTTACGTACACGTTCAGAACAAGCTGTTGTAGCGTACGCCTGTCACAGTCGCGGGGACCGGCCTTGGCCGGTTCCCCTCGTCTGTGACAGGAAAGGTGTGGGGGTGGGTTAAGGAGGGACCGCCTGCGCTATCAGGTTCAAGAGAGAACCAGTAGCCCAATCAACTTGGGGGCAGGCGGGGGTTTTGTGGGTGCTATGGAATTTCGATACCATTAATTGGCGTGTCCAAAAAGGAAGTTGGGTGCGCAATTTAATTTGAAGGAATTTTGGCGCAATTTTGATGGTCGTTCTAAATGAAACAGGAGGGGTAGATCTCGTGTATCTAGGCTTTTATGGGGAAGGGGCGGCGGTAAGTATACAAATTTGCAATTCGGTGGCGTTAAAAATAAAAAATCTCCATCTCACTTCAAACTCAACAAAAGGTTACTTGACCAGAAAGAGGGCCTCGGATCCCTTTTGGCCCCCGTCTAAGTCGGCATCTAGTGAGTAAATGTAACTATTTTGGGTGTGCCAAGATATATAATTACTATACCAAACGGCACTTTCACGGACAGAGGTCAAACTGACCTTACGTTTAAATAGAGCATGTATTGGTGCCACGCCTGTTGATATATGAGCCGTGAAAGTTGTCAGCAAACCGTGTTATATGGCCAACAGCATAGACGGGGTCCAGAGTCATAATTTGCTTTAAATAACTGAGAAAGGGTTAGTAAAACTACGAATAATAAGAGGGCATTTTCAGTCAAAAAATTAAATAAAGACACTTTTTCGTATAGCCTTAGTAACTGTGACTAGACTGCGCTTAGGGTTATGTACATTCACTTTTGACATTTCCGACAATCAAGTGATCTTCAAGTACTTTGTCCAAAATACTCATAGTTATTAAATCTGATGTGACGGTCCTTTTTTTTTTTTTTTTTTGGTTGTTTTGGAGTTCATTCTTAATATTAAGATTAACTGTTTTTGACAAGTACAGACACTGGACAAGAAAGAGATTCAGCGGTTTTGTGATTAACATCAGTTTAATGTTATGATCAAACTCGAAAAGCACCACACAGTACTAGGCAATTGTTTAGGTAGTACTAAAGCAAATAACTTCCAGCTGGGTCAAAGTTCGAGGTGCACCCAACTTTTGATAGAGAAGCAAACACCACAAGTGCTGTGATTGGTTATAAATGTGAGTGTGCTGGTTATAAAAAATAATAGTTTCATCTGAGTAAAACAAATATGCAATTTTATTTCATCTAGTACCAATGTGTCAAGTGCTCAAATTTTTTGCGAAACTAGGGTAGTCATAGATGCTACGCGTTATCTCAGAACCGAGCAGCTTAACCCCCAATTTTCTCTGAATCACTTGAAGTGTGAGGGGTAGTAGTATTTATATCCGTGGCGTTTATATTGATTGATACGCTACAGGTAGGAGTTTTAGCCACATATGTTACTATTGTCGTCTATGGGATTTGATTTGGTGGTATACACCCTATAGGGGCGGGACGTAGCCCAGTCGTAAAGCGCTCGCTTGATGTGCGATTGGTTTGGGATCGATCCCCGTCGGCGGGCCTATTGAGCTATTTCTCTTCACAGCTAGTCAACCACGACTGGTATATCAAAGGTCATGGTATGTGCTATCTTGTCTGTGGGATGGTGCATATAAAAGATCCCTTGCTACTAATGGGGAAATGTAGCGGGTTTCCTCTCTATGATTGTGTCAAAAATGACCATATGTCTGACAGCCAATAGCCAATGTGCCTTAGTGGTGTCGTTAAACAAAACAAACTTTAGGCAATCGTTTGCTTGGTAAAAATGGACAATATATTACACATCTAGTATAGTCTAGCCGTATTCCTATATAACCTATTATAAGCAGAATACGGTTACAGAACACTGAAGCTAGAGTGGAACTGTTTGGAGCAGGGTAGTTAAAGATGTGTGTTCCTTGTTTTATTGGAAATGTGCAACGCAAGGACCAATCCTTATAACGTTCGTGTGTATATTTGCATACAGGGGCGGGACGTAGCTCAGTGGTACAGCACTCGCTCGATGCGCGGTCGGTCTGGGATCGATTCCCGTCGGTGGGCCCATTGGGCTATTTCTCGTCACAGCCAGTGCACCACGACTGATATATTAAAGGCCGTGGTATGTGCTATTTTGTCTGTGGGATGGTGCATATAAAAGATCCCTTGCTGCTAATCGGAAAGAGTAGCCCATGAAGTGGCGACAGCGGGTTTCCTCTCTCAATATATGTGTGGTCATTAGCCATATGTCTGACGCCATATAACCGTAATAAAAATGTTTTGAGTCCGTCGTTAAATAAAGCATTTCTTTCTTTCTTTCTTTCTTTTTTTTCTTTGCATACATTAACTTAAGTCACTTTATTTTAGTAGTGTCGTTTATGGAATTTGACTTCCTGTAATATGGCCTTCATCGTATTGCCTTTGGTTGTCGAATCATAGATTGTCTCCGGTTCACTCTGGAACACTTAAAATAAACGTTCATACAAATGAAGTGGTTGAAACAGTGGAGAAACGCCCCATCGTCTTTTCATTCCTTACACCACCACCGATTTCATCAGCGGCCGCGTTTTAAAAGTAATGTGCTTTCAACCACCAAAGCATTCTAAAAATCTAAACAAGCGGTTTCAAATGGTTTTGCTCGAATACACGTAACGGAACCTGTCATCACTGCCGTATATTCTACGTAAAGATGTATAAACATTTCTTATCAGCTACATAGCTGCGGCCATTAGATGTTGAAACACCGGGTCTTACTCATACCAATATGTTGGATTCGATTAGTACTTAGACGGACGGCCGCCTTGGAACGCATACATATAGCTGTATGTAGACAGTACCAGAGCTCGGTGTTGGGTATATCAAAAGTCATGGTAATTGATATTCGACATCTGTGTGAGGAAAATGTATATAAAGGACGTCTTGTTGCAAGACGGCGGCAACGTGTTTCTTTATTCTTCTTGTGTTTCAGTCAAATAACCACTGGGCTCTGAAAGGCACCTTTAGAAGTTACCTTCCCTGGATTGCTTGTTTTGGGTAACGGTATCACTAGAGCACATTGATTTATTAATAATCTGCTATTGGATGTCAAACATTTGGTAATTATTAAATATAATCTTTGAGAGGAAACTCGCTACATTTTTGCATTAGTAGCAAAGGATCGTTTATCTCATACAGGATGGCACATACCACAGCCTTTGATATACCAGTCGTATTGCACTGGCTGGAACGAAAGATAACTCAATGGGCCAATCGACGGGGATCGAAACAGACATTAGGCAAGCGTTTTACAACTCTACTACTATTTTAAAATTCGTATAAAAGATCCCTTGCATATTTGTCCTACGGCTTTATTAAGTGTGAGCGGGCAGCATGGCCCAGTGGTAGAGTGCCCGCCTGATGCGAGGTCGGTCTAGGATCGATCCCCGTCAGCTGACCACTGGGGTTTTTTCTCGACATAACCATATGTCCGACGCCGATATAACCGTAATTAAAATGTGTTGAGTGCGTCGTTAAACAAACCAAAAAAAATAAAAAATTATTAAGTGTGAGAGAGGAATACCCGCTGCCACCACAAAAGATACTCCTATCGTATAACAGCAAGAGATATTTTATACGACTTTTTCCAACTGATAGAAGCGTATATGTCACGGCTTTTGATACAGTAGTATCAAATACTAGTTGTAGAGCACTTTTTTCTGAATACAGAATATAGTCAGAACAATAATTCTCACTTACCATCGATGATGTAACACTTTTCCGTTGGGAAACTCACACAGTCTAGTTCTGACGGCCACGTCATTTCAGTTTGGTCCATGACGCCGTTGCACTCGGCGTAGGCTGCTTCGCATTGACTGCGACAAGGTACGGTCAGTACCTGGGCACCATTCTGAATATTCTCAGGGCACGGGGGGAAAAATACTGAACACAGAAAATTAGTAAAAAATGGACAGTTTTTCGACAGGGAGTCGAGTAATGGCGAGATTGATTCATTAACTTTCTCCTGCGAGGCGTGGCCGTAGATGTTTGGAAACGATGTCCCGTTTATAATGGTTCTGCTACAACTAGAAAACGATATTCTTTTACACTCTCTCTCAGCATTAATATGCCTGGCCTCAAAGACGATAAAGAATAACAATAATGGCCATACGTACTGGCAACAGCACCGTTCCAAGAACATGAAATTTCCCATTCTAGTCATAATTAAATCCTCTTGAATTATCGTAGAACATCCGTGTTCATTATGGTAATCATTACACACAAAACACTATCTCCAGGATTATAGAAAGAAATTTGTGGTTGTTATACACAAAAACACTATCTCCAGGATTATAGAAAGAAATGTGTGGTTGTTATACACAAAATACTATCTCCAGCATTATAGAACAAAATGTGTGTTTATTACACACAAAACACTATCCTCAGCATTACCAAAAAAACATTTATGTTTATTTACTCTGACATAATCTTCTAAAAAACAGTTTTGAATGTGGGAATTCCAACCAATATTCGTAATCTTGAGAATAATTATCTCTTTGACTGGCCACCTCATGTGAAGTCATAGAGCACACGATAGTTGGTTTCGCTATCTTTACTGCCATATAGCAGACGATAGTAACCGCTGTATAATGCGCGCGCGACGTCCAGCCAACCAGCGCCAAGCAGCACTCCAGCCCCGCCCTATTTCCTGCCCATGGCCCGAGGGAGACGTCAAAGCATTGCCAGGCTGGTGCAAATTGCTGACTGTTTGGAATCTACTCGAGATTCCGTTACTGGATATTCGAGACAGAGGACGCACCGCAAGCGAATACCTTTGAAACACAAGTTCTGGCGTTTACTACACGTACACGTGGAGAAGCAAGCGGTCCAGATGGTTTTACAAGTGTCAGTTTACTTGAAAGAAACGAATCATCCAGTTTTCACGTCTTACTCGTATCATGATTTAGTCAGGGCAGAAATTATATCAGTCTTATAGCTATTTTAAGGTTCTTTGAATAAAATTTGAAGAAAAGCAAATGACTATCATAAATCAATTTTTGATACCGTGTTAGCATTGGTAATAAATACTCGTAATAAGTGTTTTTACGTTTATGATTATTTTAAATAAATGCGAAATCCAAAAACAGCCGGAGTCTTTATTGCTGTCATTGTGAGGTCTGGTCAAAAATATAAGACGGCATCAACAATTTTCTTCATCTGCGAAGTATAATAAATTAGTTTTAATGGTCGTTTGCTTTCTTTAAAAACTTCCCATGGGAGTCTCTAAGGACATACACCAAATTCTGATTGTTGTAAGTTGAAAAGGAAATAGACGTTTGCTTGACACAATTTTGTCATAATATTATTTCTGACTGCTGTAAGCTGGAAATGAAATCAAATGTTTTATGATATCTGTATATATTGCCACTGTAGTATTTCTCATTGCAGAAAATTCGAAATGAAATGAATTATTTTACCATGATTTGGTCATGGTAGTATTTCTGAGTACAGGTAGCTCAGTGGTACAGTACTCGCCTGATGCGCTATCGATCTAGGATCGATTCCCGTCGGTGAGCTCATTAAGCTATTTCTTGTTCCAGCTAGTGCTCCACAACTGATGTAACAAAGGTCGTGGTATGTACTATCCTGTCTCTGTGATGGTGCATATACAAAATCCCTTGCTGCTAATCGAAAAAGAGTAGCCCATGAAGTGGCAACAGCGGGTTTCCTCTCTCAATATATGTGTGGTCCTTAACCATATGTCCGACGCCATATAACCGAAAATAAAATGTGTTGAGTGCGTCGTTAAATAAAACATTTCAGTTCCTTCCTTTCCTTTGATTACAGGTCGTGGTATGTCTTGTCCTGTTTATGGAAAAACTTATGTAAAATGTCCCTTGGTGTCTAACATATGGTTATTTGGACGCATGGCTTTAGGTTGAACAGTCACCGCCCAAGTCTTTTTCTGGGCCGCATCAGCGAGGGTGTGGTGATGGTGGTGTTAAGCGGGTATTACTCTTCTCACAAAAATACTGCAACAAAATGCTATTTTTGTTTGGTTGCGAGAAAATTTAATATTATTTGACCGTCATTTCTTTTCTGTTTTCACTGCGTCCACCCCTCACCCTTCAAGTTATTTTAGGCAAGTTAAAACCCTTTTTATGGATATGAAATTCTGGATTTTTCTTTCGAATATCTCGTTTTGCATAGTTGAAGAATCCGATCTAATCGCTAGGGACGCAGTTATTGAGAAAACGATGCATAGAGAGGCTGTCAGACTGTTGTTATCGTGCGTGAGATAGCAATAAATGTAAGCAGAGTATATCAGGAAAACACACGGAGACGATTGAATAGTTGGATCATCAGGTACACAGTAATTAGCAGCGCATTACATTTAACTAGTCGTACCCGAGAAATGAAAACAATGTTAGGTTAAAGACACCTCAGCACATTGTAAACTACTACCTATTTGATGTCTCGAATATGGTAGTTTCGACACTTGGGAGAGGGCGATCGAGCAAAAGGCAGAGAGAGAGAGAGAGAGAGAGAGAGAGAGAGAGAGAGAGAGAGAGAGAGAGAGAGAGAGAGAGAGAGGGGGGCTACTTCTACCTATACTTCAAAGATAGTACATGTGTATTCAAGCCATTGGACTAGTTTTAATCCAAACGTTGTGTTTGTTTAATAAATAATGTATTATTAAGATCATGCAAGGTATTTCATACATATAGATATATTGGTTGTTCAATATACACAAAATATTTTTCCTTTGCACTTTAGCATTGGTACATGATGAAATTTACCAAATGAGAGAGACGGACTACAGACAGAAAAACAATGAGATGGTGTTTTTGTTTGCATTTTTTCATAGGGCATTACATACCTTGGTCTTTGACATACCAGTCGAAAGGCACTGGTTGGAAAGGGAAAGAACATGTCCATCGAGAGCGATCGATCCTACGACCCACCGTACCTCGGATGCGCGCTCTACTACTGAGCTACACTCCGTCCCGTAATGGAAATTGGGCAGGAAAAACAGCAAAATGTTCACCATCAAACTCGTTATCCGTTAGCCCCGTTTCTGTAATCATCCCCTCCCATCATACAAAGCACCTTCTTCGTATGTGTATGCTGCTCAATTGATAACGCCAAACAATAGTGGAAGGTCGTAATATCGAAAAGAGTAGCCCATGAAGTGGCGACAGCGGGATTCCTGTCTCTATATCTGTGTGGTCCTTAACCATGTCTGACGCCATATAACCGTAAAGAAAATGTGTTGAGTGCGTTGTTAAATAAAAAAATTCTTTCTTTATTTTAATATTGAGGATAGATATATAATAGTTAAAATTATATCTTACCTCAGTATTAACCCCCATCCCCGTTATTATTTGGGGTTACACATGAATAAGCGCACCGACATATACACTTAAGGTGATCTTGGCTTATGTATATAATTTACAGAGTAATTTACATACGGTTATGTTACATCTATACAAATGGCATAACCTGATTATGACAAATAAAGTATAAATGTAAAAGTAGATGTATTCGTTTGTGTATGTGTGTGCGCGCGCGTGCCGATGTATAAATTCCCACATTTTTGCATGTATGTCGAGTTTTCATGTATGTATGTATGTATAAATATTTTAGCTATATATTGTATTTATGTCGGGTTTAGCTATTACATACACGGATGTTAACGCACTGACGCATGGGATGATAAAACCATTTATGTACGTATGTATGTATTGTTGTATGTATTGATGTATGTATGTATGTATGTATGTATGTATGTATGTATGCATATCGAGGTCGACTGTTGCATATATAGAAATGAACACACTGGCAAAGGGGATATTTAAATACTGTCTAGCCTTACAAACTGTCCAATGCCATTGCTGGGACTCGAACCTGTGACACCTAATCGCCCGCAAATTGCAAGACTAACCACGATGCGCTCTGAGCTATTGAGGCATCCATAAAAAGGATAATCTTTAAGTCAACCACATGCATGGGGCCTACACGGTCGTATGTATGTATGAATATCTAGGCCTATATACAGAGGCGTAGGAAGGTGCCAAAACGTGAGGGGGCACACTTATATAATAATAATAATAATAATAATAATAATAATAATAGTTTAACAATAATAATGTCTGAAAAGTGGGGGGGC
>JAECMU010045530.1:0-22409 GCA_016106625.1 Dracogyra subfuscus | reverse complement strand
AATTGTCCTCGAAGGATCATGTGAAGCGTCCTATTAAAGGGAGGGTAAAATCAAATAAGAGCCTTATTTGTTGAAAAGATGATTACCCGGACCACCAATACACACTGACACTGACAAATGAAAAACGCGTAATTTTAGAGATAATTAAAAAACCATGATTATTCCTGCTAACGGGGGCAGCCATTTTGTTTCGTTTTCCTGGTATAGTGGATTACACGTTATACAAGATTACCCACGATACATAGCTGTCGGCCATGTTGGAAGGCATCAATGCCTAATAATAGCTTCTGTCAAAACCAAAATGTTAAAGCTGCTATGTCTGGAATATTTTTATTATTTAAGCATTTAGAACAGTTAATCCAGTTACATTTGGTGCATATAACACGCCACGCTCAGCATTGGATTCGCTATGCTGGCGTTTCCAAGTTAAAAATAAACCCGGTATTTTGAAAGTGGAACACTTTTGTCGGGCCGTCAATGAGCTAAAAATAGTACGGATCGGCTATTGTTGCATTACAAAAACCGAGCAGTCAATTTTAGCAGACACTCATGTCGACGTTCTAAGCATCGGACTCGTACGCCTTTTGATTGTTACCTGTTTAAACACTGTTATGCTAATTTTTATTATTCACTACAACTTAAGAATTTTAGGGTTTTAAAGACTTTAACAAAATAACAATCGATACTAATTTGCACAGTCTTATTGTTACTAATATTTGTATAAATACAAGTTAACCGTTTTATTAAGCACTTTTATAATATCTAAAGTATCACTTTAAAAATCCTTCTGTACTGCGGTAATATAGGATGTCCAATTAGTTTTGTATAGACCACACCACAACACACATTATAAAAAGGTGTATGAGTCTGGTGTTTAGAACGTCCCCATGCGTGTCTGCTGAAATTTGCAGCTAACATGCGTTCGGTATTACAAAATGGCGAGCATTGTTCGAACTGGCTAGTAAGCATTTGACGATATGCGTTAATGACGACAACTCGTGAGTGAATTAAAAGTGCAGTTATGCTTGTATTTGAACTTAGAACTTGATTGTATACGATTGAAACCAAGTCCAAGTCCAAAGGGTTTTACGTACACGTTCAGAACAAGCTGTTGTAGCGTACGCCTGTCACAGTCGCGGGGACCTGCCTCGGCCGGTTCCCCTCGTCTGTGACAGGAAAAGGTGTGGGGGTGGGTGAAGGAGGGACCGCCTGCGCTATCAGGTTCAAGAGAGAACCAGTAGCCCAATCAACTTGGGGGCAGGCGGGGGTTTTGTGGGTGCTATGGAATTTCGATGCCATTAATTGGCGTGTCCAAAAATGACGTTGGGTGCGCAATTTAATTTGAAGGAATTTTGGCGCAATTTTGATGGTCGATTGAAACCAGACATAGCAGCTTTAACAACTACAAAAAATTGCTCTCCTACCTTTAGTTTTCGTTAGATTTTACTTACATTTTGTCCAGATAGAAATGTAGGAAAAACCATTGCAATGACACAGATTCCACATACTAGATTTTCACTTTTTATGGAATATTCTTCAAGAGGGGTGAAAGGATATGACTTAATCTAGCAATGTCATAACATGTTTAATGATGTTATGATATATAAAAGCAAACATGATGACATCATATTAATTTTTTTAATTATTTTTTGTTTGTTTAAATATATCACTAAAGATCATTGATTTTATATTAATTATGCCACATACTTTGGAGGCCTTCACCCCTTTTGTAGAGTATTCCATAAAAAAGCAAAATGGCAGATGGCTGAAAACTGCATGTATTGTGCCCTATGTTATGTCATCAAAGTCGATACTGGTAACATCGTTACAGTCTCATATGTGGAAGCTGTGTCACTGTAATGTTTTTTTCACAACTTGTGTGTGGACACAATTTGGGGGAAATGTAATGGTAATTAAAGGTAGGACAGTAATTTTTTGTAGTTGTTTAACATTTTGGTTCGGACAGAAGATGGACATTTTGGACATAAAATTATAAATATGCTCTCATTACAGTCAGAGACCAAGCTATGTTTTTTTTGTTGCAATTGCCGGCAACCAAAAAAGTTGTCAAAGATTTCCGCTCTAATATCACAAATGGAAAAAACAGCTCATTTTATCTTACAGACTGGACTATTGGTCTAAACTGTGAAAAAAAAATAAAAAAATAACCACAACAAGGAAACACTATGATTATTATTTCAGTATGTGGGATAATTTATGTACAAAACATAACAGTTATTTCAACACTTTGACAATGATGGTTTATTTTGTATTGAAGAATAATACATACTTGTTGTCGGCTTACCAAGATGGATATTATTACAAAACATTGCGATGCATCCACATAAATCAGGTATGTTTTGTTTCTTCAGTTCGAAGACTAATTCCTGACTTGACACATTAGGTATTAGGTATTACATAACCACCAGCTTGCCAGAGGGCGTATTCACTAGGATGGTACAAAATGGCCGCGTCAGTTATATATAATAGCCGTTGCATTTGACCATTTTATTAATTAACAATACGATTATACTTGTTGATATTAAGCAATAATGTGCACTATATATCTACAACACACACACATTGTAATCGCATGATCAGTTTAATTATTTGATCTATTATCTTATTCAATTAACTACAAATATTAATTAATAAAATGGTTATAACCGTACAAGTGTATTCCATCGATAGATAAAACACATGCCACAGTTGAATGTGTACATTCCATGACCTAGATAGGAAAGCGTCCTATAGGTAAGATGGGCTATCCGTAAGTAGTTTTTTGTTGAAAGAATACGTGCGTCACGCGACCTGACCCACAGATGAAAGCAGACGTGACGGCAGCATGATTTTTTCGCTGTTGACAAGTGCTGATTATTCAGATGCAGGTAGGTATCAATATAGCATATCATTTTAATCGATGCTACTTTTTAAAATGATGATCATGTATAATGCATTTTATATGAAAATATCTTTTTACCTGTTTTTTTCCTTATTATTATTTTTTTTCTTTCTTTTTTTCTTTATAGTTAGCAAGTACTTCCTGGTTCAGAATTATTGTATTGTCAAAGTTCACACGTGTGCAGACTCGTAATAAACAAGCCATGCATAAAATAGGATGCTTCTTGACTTAGGACGCTTTCGAACTTTAGCGATATATCCTCAAAGGATTGTGAAGCGTCCTATTAATGGAAAAATTACAACAACGCACACGCATTGTAATTGCACAATCAATTTGATTATTTGATCTATTATCTTATTCATTAAACTATAAATATCAATTAATAAAATGTTTATAACCTTACCAGTGTTTTCCGTTAATAAATAAAACACATGCCACAGTTGAATGTGTACATTCCATGACCTAGCTTGGAAAGCGTCCTATAGGTAAGATGGGCTTTCATAATTAGTTTTTGTTGAAAGAATAGGTACGTCACATGACCTGACCCAAAGATGAAAGCAGACGTGACAGTGACAGAATTCTTTCGCTGTTGACAAGTGCTGATTATTTAGATGCAGGTAGGTATATGATTTTAATTGATGCTCTTATGTAAAATAATGATTGTGTATAATGCATTTTGTATAAAAATAACTTTTGACGTGTTTGTTTCTTCTTTCTTTCTTTATTTTTTTTTATTGGTAGCAAGTACTTCCTGGTTCAGAATTATTGTTTTGTCAAAGTTCATGCGTGTGCAGATTCATAATAAACAAGCCGTACGTAAAATAGGACGCTTCTTGACTTAGGATGCCATTCAATCTTTAGCAATTTTGTTTTGCACCATTAAATAAAACATTTCTTTCTTTTTTTCTGTTTTATTTAACGACACTCAACAAATTTTATTTACAATGATATGGTGTCAGACATATGGTTATGGACCACACATATTGAGAGAGGAAACCCACTGTCGCCACTTCATATGGGCTACTCTTTTCGATTAGCAGCAAGGGATCTTTTGTATGCACGATCCCACACAGGATAGCACATACCACATTCTTTGATATACCAGTCGTGGGGCACTGGCTGGAATGAGAAATAGCTCAATGGGCCCACCGACAGGGATCGATCCCATACTGACCGTGCATTGAGCAGTGCTGTATCACTGGGTTACGTCTCGCCCCCTTGCAGCAGAATATGACTTTTAACATTTAAAGTTATGATTGTGCCAAAAATAATGATGTGAAAAAAATACTGCAATATTTTCTCTACTTGTAATTATTTGAAGTATAAGTTTATGTTATTAATTGTAAGTATATAACAAAAAACTGCCTGTCATGCATCACATGTGATCAGTTATGGAACAGCCCATCTAAAACTTTTAACAACCCGACTGCCCAGGTATTCTTGAATTGCAAAATTGGCTTATTGGTGTCGAAATAACTGTATCATACATGTATTAAATTTTGTCCATGCAGTAACCTACATACTAAAATGATAACGGTGTTTTCTTAGTTAATTGGTCTATGCGGTACGTTCTGTGGCCTCAAACCCGTGATTTCTGATTGGCATTAACAAGCCATTAATTAATTACTGCCGTCTAGACACAAAATTACATACAGGTGGTAGTTTTTTTTAAACCTCACAAGGCATCAGAATATACCTGCCACCCCTAAAATTGTAATTAATGGACATAAGCCATCATCCTTTATTACTGTAAATCAGTCTGTAAAACTCTTGATTAAGTAGACTTTCCCATCTAAATATTAAGTAAACTTTCCCATCTAAAATCACAGAACTGACCAGTTACGTAGTCTCAAAGAAAAGAACATTAATTAACACTTGGGTATCATGAGTGGTAGTTTTTGCTCCAGCGTATCTTACCAATAGGCCTAATAATATGGGGTTTTTTTTGGTGGATTTTTTAAAAGGAAATAAAATACTATAACTCCATTTAGTTCTATTAATACAACTGAAATATATTTTGTTAATAGTTTATTATATGATCAAGTCATTTATGTTGTTTTGCAAGTCAAATTGATAAAACCGAAGCACCTTGTCGTAAATGACTACATATTTGTTTACACTGCATATAGGAGTTGGCAGGAGCTGACGTCGCTTTTCCCCAAGCTAGAATATCGGACACAACGAAAAATCAAAAGAAAATGGCTGCTCCCATTTGGCAGGAATAATTGCTGGGGTTTTAAAAAATTTTTATTAACTCTTATCATTTCTTAAAGTGTCAGTGTACATGTATGTGTCGGTGGTCCGGGTATGCATGTTTCCAACACAGGGGACAATATTTCGAAATCTGAGGTAACCGGAAGTCGGTTCACGTGGTTTTTACCTAGGAAACCAATTGTTCGGTTACGTGAATTATATTTGCGTAACCTGTGGATTACTACCTTAACGGTTACCTCAAAGTTGCGTTGGAATTATATTTTAAATACATAATTTTTAGCTCAAACATAAAGTTAAAACAAAATACAAAAGAAAACTTTCTATAAAATTTTCTTTAATGCTTGCAAATCAAAATAAGTGACTTGTAGACATTTCTTTTGTTTTCGTACGATCGTAGCTTTGTATTAGTATTATTGCTATTATTATTTGATAAAATTGAAGGAAAAATTTACATTCCCTGGTTCATCTGAAGTATAATGAATAACACTACGTCACACACTGGTGCATGATTAGACTAATATTTTTTATTATATAAATAACAAATAAAGGCTACCATTTGTCACTGATAATATGTAAATACAGCAGATTTGTTTGCCGCGAATCAAGTACTAAAAATCAGCCCAAAACATTTCTAGGCATACTAGTAGTATGCCTGCATTAATAACCTTCCTGTAATTGTGAAGTTTGCGAGTTTTAATTTCGGAACATCTACAGGTCACGACGTAACCGATTTATGGTTTGCGTAAATTTAACTTTGCGTAACTGACACGCGAACAGAACGGCGGTTCTCATGAAATATTGTGCCCTGCAACACATAAAGCTCATAATTGAGTTTAGTTCCTCTTTAAGACAGTTTCTATGGAAAACGTATTATAAACTGCCTTGGTGCTCCGAGACTACCTTCTCAAGATTTTATCTCCAAGTCATGTAACACATTTCCGATAGTCTTTGCAGATTGCCAGTTGTGGCAGCTCAGCAAGTTTTGGTCTAAACATAGGCCAGGACATATGACTTGATCCCCCAAGGGTAGTAAAGTGGGTTACTGCTCCCTTGAACTTTTGTGCTCGACAGTTTGCTCTGAATGTACACGTAACGCCCTATGACCTGACCCTTGAACTCATTCGTGTGGTTTTCCGATTCCCCTCCCTCATGGTCATAGCGGAGAAAGACAGATTTTTATTGTGCTAAAATCGAGCAAGCTTCTCAATCACCATAAGGTTAGGTGAGTAGAGCTTTTAATTTACAAGTGATGTTGTACATATAATCATATTATATAATGTTTAGGGTTTCCAATCTGATTTCCAATAATGTTTAGGGTTGTTTATTAACTGGGCTGTTCAAGATTTGAAGCCTGCAGCACATTTCAAGGTTGTAAAATAAATTTACTTCCTGTTTCAAATGCAAACTGTAACAACACATTTGCAAATTGTGCGAAATGTTCAGTCTGTATCAAATTTGCAGCTCGTTTCACATCCACAACCTATGTCACATTTGCATTGTGTGTCTGATTTAAAACCAGTGTTACGTTCACAACCTCATGTCCATTTGCAAACTGTGCCACCTTTACAACATGTGTTTCGTCAAACTGCACAACATTTACAACCTGTTGTCCATTTACAACCTGTTGTCCATTTACAACCTGTTGTCCATTTACAACCTGTTGTCCATTTACAACCTGTGCCACCTTTACAACCTGTTGTCCATTTACAAACTGTGCCACCTTTACAACCTGTTGTCCATTTACAAACTCTGCCACCTTTACAACCTGTTGTCTGTTTACAAACTGCCACCTTTACAACCTGTTGTCCGTTTACAAATGGTGCTGCTTGTACAACTTGTGTTACGTTTACAAACTGTGCCAAATGTACGACCAGTTTCTCTCGTCCAAAGTCAGTTTTAACTGCAAAATCCTTCTGACATACAGATTGTACCATACAGTAAGAGTGCTAACACTAACAACCAAAGAGAAATACCAGTTTAACGACTGCTTGGAAGCCACTGCCATGTTTTTAATTTTTATTGTTTTAATAAAAGGACCTTCCTGTCCGCTAAATGAGCTATGAAAACAGTTGATTTTTGGAAACTGTAAATAAATATACCCATCTATTTTACATGCACCCTTTGTTGAGTGTAACGTGTGCTGTTTTCACACTCGTTAGATTGAAATTATTTGTGCTGTACGAGCACGATTGGTAGTGCCACACTTACTATAGAAATAAGATCACCATTATGTTTTAATATTTAAGTTGCCCATTTAGTGACCTGGCATAGGTCATTTCGAGCTGCACGTGCTAAGCGTGTAACCTGTGATTTCCGATTTAGTTTCCAACAAGCTTCATTGTGTTCTGCCAGAATACAGTATTATCACTAGTATCAGGTTCATAAAGCTTAAATTACATGTTCATTTGATGATGAAGATGCTTGGTCTCGTAGGCTAATGCATTGTACTTGTTTACAGTGTTCAAGTTCTGTCGGTAGTGGGTTCGAATCCCTGTCCCAAACTCACAAAAATATCAAATTGCGTTGTTTTGCAGGTGTTGATTTCTTTAAAAAAAAAAAATCTACACCTTGAACAATAGTGTGACATCACAGATATATGGATTAAAGGACACAGTCAAGGCATTTGACCTGGTATGCATATTCAACGATATATATTGCACATTATTGCTTAATATCAACAAATATAAGCGTATAGTTAATTAATAAAACGGTTAAATGTGATGGCTATTAAGTATAACGGGCGCAGCCATTTTGTACTATCCCAGTGAATACGCCCTCTGGCGAGCTGGTGGTTACATAATACCTAACGTGTCACGCAGGAATTAGTCTTGGAACTGAAGAAACAAAACATACCTGATTTTTGCGGATGCATCCAAATATTCTTTAATAATAATCATCCCAGTAAGATAGCAACAATTACTAGTATATATTATATTTAATACAAAATCAACCAACATTGTCAAAGTGTTGAAATAACGGTCTTATGGTTTAAATTAACTCCCATACTGAAATAATAATTGGAGTGTTTTCTTCGTTAATTGGTCATTTCTTTCGGTGGCCAGTACCTGTGGTTCTTGATTGGCAGGTGTATATTTAGACGGTCCTTAGATGCTGTGTCTAGACACTAAAAATACAGGCCGCTTTTATTAAGATCACAGGGTTTGTGTGATAACCTCAAATTATAATGGACTTTACCAACTGTCCCCCCCCCCCCCTTTATTACTGTAAGTAATTCTATAAAACCTTTGATCAAGTAGACTTTCCCATCTAAAATCACAAAACTGACCAATTACGTAGTCCCAAAGAAAAGAAAATCATCACTTGGGTATCGCGAGCGGTCGTTTTTGCTCGAACATATCCTACCAATAGGCCTAATAATATGTATTTTGTCTTTGGAATTTTTAAAAGAAAAAACATACCGGTACTATAACTCCATTTCGTTATATTGATGTAAATTGAAACATATTTAGTTAAATAGTTTATTATACTATCAAGTCATTTATGTTGTTTTACAAGTCAGGTTGCTGAAAATGAAGCGCCTTGTTGCAAATTAGAGCGTTTCTTTACACTGTGCATAATAGAGAAGTTCGACGGAGCTGACGTCACTTCGCCCCAAACTACACCACTGGATGTCTGAAAAAAAACGAAACAAAATGGCTGCCCCCACTTAGCAGAAATAATCATGGTTTTTTAATAATTTTTAAATTACGTGTTTTTCATTTGTTAAAGTGTAAGTATGTATTGGTGGTCCGGGTATGCATCTTTCCAATACATAAGGCTCTTGTTGGAGTTTACTCTACCTTTAAGAGATGATATTTATCTGCCCTGTGATGAACTGGAACTGGAGGTCAAGGTCACAACCATCACTGCATATTCATGCACATACTGTTTGCAGGTGTATTCCAATATGGATGATGCTAAATCTCACATTATGACTCATTACCAGTACCAAAGACTGTGATGAGAAGTTTCTGACAGATCGACAGTTGAATTCACATAAAAGAATTAGCCATAAAATGGAACCACCATCCAACTTGCTTATCTGTTTGTTTTCTGGCTGTGAACATATGGAAAAATCAAAGGAAGCTATTTTGAGGCACGTCCAATCTGCACATCATGATGACCAATCTTATATCTGTGCATGGTGCTCACACTCTTGAAGGACTGTTGATGAAAAATCAGGGTTTATGCCGTTTGTTATTCACAATATCTCCTGACTATTTAAAGATGTTTTCCATTACTTCATTTGAAAAGTTCAAGAAGTTTTATGTGCTATCCTGTTTGTGGGATGGGGCATTCAAAAGACCCCTTGCTACTAATGGAGAAATGTAGCGGGTTTCCCCTCAATATTCTCTAGTGGTGCATGTTGTTAAACAAAACCAACTTTAATGCTTCATACGATACATAAACTCTGGAGAACATCTTTTATTGATTTCCCCACACCCACATAAACCCACACACCCAAGTGATTTTAAATCTCAAGTGCACAGCAGTCAAATAGCCAAATGTCGTACATTTGTCTTATTTATAACTAAGGGTGTCACATAGCCTAGTGGTAAAATGCTTGCTTGATGTGCAGTCCGTCTAGGATCGATCCCTGTCTATAGGCCCATTGGGCTATTTATCGTTCTAGCCAATGCACCACAATCTTTATTTCAAATGCAGTGTTATGTGCTAATCCTGTCTGTCGGATGGTGCATATAAAAGATCCAAAACATTTCCTCTCTAAGATTATATCAAAATTGTGAAAAGGTTGACATATGTAGGAGTTAATTAATAAATAATTGTTCTCTAGTGGTGTCGTTGGACAAAACAAAAGTATTAAACTTTATTTATGACCATAAAAGGTATTGAGGATGCAGGTACCAATACACACACATGTATACATGTAGTTTTGGTAATGAATGCAAAGCACTAGACATTCACTTTTATTTTTTGTTTTTCAGACGTACAAAGTGACATCATCTCCGGACGAATCGTTAAGCATTCTACAATGAGTGACCTTGAAGTGAAAGAAGAAATTGTTGAGTGTGATGATCTACAACCATCCATGACAACTGAAACTATGTTGCATTCACAGCCCGTGTCACATGTACAGCCTGTACCACAACCGCAGTTGGTGGAAAGTTTGCAAGCTACATCATATCCACAGCCGGTGGCACATTCACAGCCTATGGAAAATGTGCAGCCTGTGGAAAATTCACGGCCTGAGTCTCGCATACAGTCTGTGCCACATACACAGCAGTCTACGTCGAATTTGCAATCTCTGTCACATCCACAGCCTGTGATACATTCACAACCTGTCCGTCTGCAAACTGCACCACCGTTACAACCTGTGTTACTTCAAATGGTGCAGCCTGTAAAACCTGCTGTCCGTTTACAAACTGTGCCACCTTTACAACCTATGTTGTGTTTACAAACAGTGCCAAATGTACGACCAGTTTCTCTTGTCCAAAGTCTGCCCCAGTTTCAGCTGGTTGTCAAGACTCTGCAAAATCCTTCTGACATACAGATTGTACCATACAATAAGAATGCCAACACTAACAACCAGAGTGAAGCTGAACATTTGCTAGTGGAGAAAGATAAAGAAAAGACTGAGCTGTTAAATAATCGTGAAGGTTCAGATCCGAAACCGGACTCTGATGAAGAGATGACTGAGAGTGTTGAGGACAAAACCGACTCTTCTGAATCTGACATGGAGGTTAAAGAAGAAGAAGAGAGCTTGAACAATTTGTCTTCATATGAATCACTGGATGGGGATTATGTCATCTTTAGAGATGATTCTGATGATGATGATCATGATGAATGCAAAACCAGGAAGAAGAGGAAAAAAAGCAAAAAATCTGATGATGAAGATTATCAACCATCAGGTGGTGAAAATGAAATTGAAAGTGAAGATAATGATGATGTTGTTGATGATGATGATAGTGACTGTGAAGGAGATGATATTTACCCATGTGAACGCAAGCCTCTTGATGAACTAGAACCAGATGTCACAGTCACCACTATCACTGAATATTCATGCACATACTGTTTGCTGGTGTACTCCAATATGGATGATGCCAAATCTCACCTTATGACTCATTACGAGTACAGCTGTGAAGACTGTGATGAGAAGTTTCTGACAGATCGACAGTTGAATTCACATAAAAGACTTAGCCATAAAATGGAACCACCATCCAACTTGCTTATCTGTTTGTTTTCTGGCTGTGAACACATAGAAAAATCAAAGGAAGCTATTTTGAGGCACGTCCAATCTGCACATGAAGATGAAAAATCTTTTATCTGTGCATGGTGCTCACGCTCTTCAAGGACTCTTGATCAGTTTAAGAAACACATAAAGTCTGTTCATTACTCCTCACCTGGTCGCAAATCTGACAGTACGGACTGTCTTTGTGACACTTGTGGTGCTGCATTTCCAAATCCAACCTGTCTGAAGAACCACTTAAGAAGTGCTCATTTAATCTCGGGCGACTCTGTACTATCGGGGCGACTCTGCAATTTCTGTGGCCTGTTTTTCTTAAACCTGACGAGACATATTCCAACACATGGAATACACAATGTCTCATGCACATTCAAAGGCTGCAGCGCAAAGTTCAAGACGAAAAATAATATGCAGACTCACTACAGAAATGTTCATCTGGGTATCCGAAAACACCACTGTACCTTCGAAGGCTGTACATACACTGCTAGAAATGGTATACAGATGAAAGGACATATTGACATGGTTCACCTTAACATCAGAAGATTCCCTTGCACCTGGGATGGTTGTGATAAAAGTTTCTTTGAGAACAAGCATCTTCTGGTGCACATGCGTATTCACTCGGATATAAAACCACTGAGCTGTGATCTTTGCGACTACACCTGTCGACAGCGGGCTGCGTTGAACTGGCATATGAACAAGAAACATGGTCAGGAGACCACTGGAAAGAAGAAGAACAATGCCAGTTGTCAGCCTGTTCGTGGTATTCCAGCCATTAATCAAGGCAGAAAACCTGGACGCAAAGCCAGAGGAAAGAAAGCAAAGAAATCAACAGATTAGTAGCCTTTTAATCTGGATACAATTCCCTCTCATTCACAAACTCAGAAAGTACTTCCACAGTTGCCATGCTTGACAAAATAGGTTTCTTGTAATTTTCATAATTTTGTTAGTAAAGTTGTAGGCATTTAATTGAAGTCAAAGCATGAAAATTATTAGATGTTATACAATGTATCTGTGGTTGCATAAATTTAAGATGGAAAAGTGTTTATTAGTTTGTATAGTTGATGGAGGCGGGCAGCATAGCCCAGTGGTACAGTGCCCGCCTGATGCGCGGTCGGTCTAGGATCGATCCCCGTCAGCTAACCACTGGGGGTTTTCTCGACATAACCATATGTCTGACGCCGATATAACCGTATTTATAATGTGTTGAGTGCATCATTTAAAAAAAAAAAGTATAGTTGACAGGGATGTGAATTTTTTAAATAGCTTTTTCTCCTTTAATTTATATAAGATTTTCATGAAGTAGACTGAATTTGAATAGAAATGCAGAAAAATCATCTTTACTGAGGTTTAGTTTAGAGATTTAAGATTTTTAAAGATCATTTCAAATTTACATGTATTTTTAAATGGTATCACAATTTTCAGTTAAAGGTTTACATAGCGTCAGTAAAAGTCAGTCCACGGATTTAACCAGGATGTTTTACAACAATGATGGGAGTGGGACAATCATACAGTACACCACTGTTAAATTAATATACACATACACATATACATATATAATTATATACATGTGTGTGTGTGTGTGTGTGTGTCAGTGAATATAAATTGGGAATTTTCAGTGTCATTTTCTTTGTTAAAATCCACTAGTCACGGGATCAGCAATTTCAGAAAGGTACTATTGCAAGGCACGCACTGTAATTGAAAGCGCTGCTATTTTTATCTATTGTGAGAACAGGTTAAAGATGATGTATATACATGAAATTGTTTTCCACTTTTGCCTTCACCCTTATGTTGATAGACATCAATGTTAATTATAGAATTTGTTGGGAATATTTACTATTTAGTGATACTTTTTCAGATTCCTAATTGACTTTAAGCTTGCATCCCACCATTCATTTTTGAATATCTTTCAGTAGAATTTTTGTGACAGAACTTATTTTATATTGCCTGATAGCGGTAGTACATATATTATAAATAAATATATTTACAACAGTGGCCATTTTAAAAACCAAGGTAGCCAGCAGCATACTCCCAGTACTAGTACTGTCCAAAGTTTGGTGTATGTAAAATGTATTTAATACCAGACAAATTTGTATCCGAACAGCTCCATCAACAGAAATTATCCCCAGAAAGATAAGCAAGGTCAAGGTTGGGGCCTTGAATCATTGCTGTACATGACAAACATCATTGTGGAGGTAATAATTAATATGGGAAATTATAGAATAAAAATTATGTAAAAAATAAAAAATGTCAAGCTATTGATAATGTTATTCGATGCCATCACTTGAGCATATAGTGTTGTTTAAATATCAACCAATTAAAACAAATTGGTTTGTTCCCCACATCAGTTTACTGTGGTGATATGTTTGAATTGCCTTTTAGCACCAGTGTACATTTTCACTATGAAACAAAATGTTTTGTTTCAATTTGTGATGTATAAAATGTGTTAATGTTCCACTGTTTTCTAATTGATGGTTTTCTTGAAGTAGACTACATAAATGATGTACATACAATGCTTTTTGGTTGTTTTATGTCTTTTAAGGTGTCTTGAAGTAGAAATCAGCTGTAATTACCTTTATACCACATAAAAACAAGTTTTTTGCCTAGGTGTGGTACCAAAAAACCCTGAATGATATACATAAATAACTATATATCTGAATGACAAAACCGGTAGCTCTGTACAATGCAGAGTTCAATGGGCATTTGTCAAAATAGTAGTTGATTCTATGGATCTCCATATATAGGGAATCATCTTATAGAACAGCCACTCCCGAGGAGATCCTTTACTGGAGATTTCCCCTATGTATAGCACCAATAATACCAGAATTAAGCTGGCAGGTGTTTTGTTTTTAAAAGTTGATTGGATGGACTTTACAATAGTTTAATGACATTTGATCTTTTAAGAGGAAAGGTGTATATCCATCATCAAAATATCAGTTTACTAGGACTATGCTTTTTCACAGGTAATTTAACACAAATTCGTACTTTGAATGTCTGATCAACCATTTCTGATGGTTTACATAAATAACTGTTATTAGTGTTAATCTGAATGACAAAACCTGTACATGTAGCTCTGCACAATGCAGAGTTCAATGGGCATTTGTCAAAATAGTAGTTGATTCTATGGATCTCCATATACATGTACATGTTGTATAGTGAATCGTCTTATAGGACAGCCACTCCCAAGGAGATCCTTTACTGGAGATTTCCTTCCTCTTGCACTACCACAGAGGACTGCCACTCCAAGGTTAGGTCTACTAAATGTTAACTATCACCAGACAGAGCTCATTAGAATAAGTAGGCAGTGTTTCTGCCAGAAAGAAATTTTTGGGTATGGCATTATGGGATTGAATGCAACCACAGACAACAGTGGGCATGAAGGGGAAGGGAGGGCCTCCCCAGAAAGAAAATGGGTTAAGTTTAGTGTTAGGGTTAAGAAAAAATCATATAGTAACGACAGTCAGTAATTTTGTCAAAAGGTTAACTTAAAAAATAAAATCTGCCAATACATTTGGGTATGGTGCCATACCCGTTTTACCCTCTGGCAAAAACTCTGGTAGCCGTCATTAATTATGGATTCTGCCTACCAAACTGTTCATCTCAACCTGTACAACTGTTTAGTCAGTAATGTGTGGGCTTCCTCAGACTCGGTTTGAGTCTTCCCCATCTTCTACAACTTTGATGACTGATGTTGTATGTGAGTAACAGAAATGAATCAACTCCCAATAATCCACGATTTTACTGACTTGTAGTTGGTATAGTGTAGGCCTTCTCTGTATACTATAACATTCATGTACACAGTGTGTAAATTCCCACTACTCAAATGGGCTATGAACTGATGTCATACATAGAGGATTTGTCACAAATATTTCTTAATAAACAAGTCATGTTAATCGGTATTTTTGAGGCTCAGACCATTTAAATTAGACCTATTTACATTTTATTATTTATAATAATATTTTTCATACACCTGAAGTGGTCCTGGTCATCTAGGTTTTTTAATACCTCAAAATGCATTTTTCATAATTCTAAAAAAAACCCATTCGTCTGAGAAGTAATGGTTATTGAGACGAGCTCTGATTATATTTAAATGGTATTTCCATGTTTAAATATCATAGATTTTTGCTTCTCTCTGCTGTAATCGCATCCAAATATGTTGCAGGCTTATAGGTTAGCTAAAGTTTGTGTCCATTTCCCCAGGCTGAAACTAGGGTCTGTCCCTTTAAAATGGACAAGATAACAGTCGATTGTTAACTATGAGCTTTTTATAAGAATTATTTCTAATTTTTTAGGAATTTAGCTACACTATACGATTTTATACTACATTTGTATCTTTTATACATCGATAAATTCCTAAAAAATGAGAAACAATTCTTATAATTACAAACAGTACAAGAAGTGTACCTTAAAACACTCAAAAATAATTTCTTTCGTTCTTACTGTCAACTATGTTCTGTAAATAAGCGTAGAATACATGTACATGTATACATACTATTGGAAATTGTCCGTCTAAAAATAAAAATAAGTATTGAATCAACAAAAAGCCTGTATATATCTTTATTTTAACTTACATATATATATTCACAATACAAATGTTATCATCAAGTCAAAACTGAAAATAATAAATCAGTTATTAATTATAACTATTCTTTTCACTTAAACACGTAATTTCATCTGGAGCACGGTCTTCCATGATGACGTATTTTTATGAGGTTTATGGAAGGATAACGCTTGGTTTTTTAGTGATGTTAGCCAATCAGAATACAATAAATCCTATAAATTCGGAAAGTTTGTAATTATAGATACATGTATGTTACATTTAATGCATAATACATAGGTATTTAATACTGGATTAATTTTGATAATTTCATGTGGGCCATTGTTTTGCATTTTTTATTGAATGCTTTTACGATTTTAATACATAGTGAAGTCAAAGACATTTTAAAATTACATTCAATTCCGTGGACTTCTTGTTGGTTTGCTTGTCATAAAAGTATAAATGTAGCATGCTTTTAAATAAATATTTCTCATTCTGTTGACTGTTATTTATTTTTTCTTCCCGAGTTGGAGGTGGTTGGGTTGGTGTTGTGGTTACAGGTTGGTGGAAAACCTGGATTTATGCAGTACAGTCAAACCTGACTTAAGCGGTCACACAAGGAAGTAGATAAAAGTGGCCGCTTAAGACAGGTGGCCGCTGAGTACAGGTTGCCACATATATAGTCTTTAAAATGCTTCTTCTTGTTTCTTGTTTTACCATCTGTACTGCTAATCAATAGATGTGTGCTTCACAGTTGACTATAAATCATAAGACCGTTTTGACTGTACTTTGTTTTTCACAATATCTCCCGACTATTTAAAGATGTTTTCCATTATTTTATTTGAAAAGTTCAATAATTTTTATGTAATCATCATCAAATTGCTTGTCTATGTATAAATTATAATAATTAATATTGCAGAGTTTTTATGGGCCCATTGGGCAATTTCTCATTCCAGCCAATGCACCACGACTAGTATATCAAAGATCGTGGTATGTGTTATCGTTCCAGCCAGTGCACCACGACTAGTATATCAAAGGTTGTGGTATGTGTTATCGTTCCAGCCAGTGCACCACGACTAGTATATCAAAGGTCGTGGTATGTGTTATCGTTCCAGCCAGTGCACCACGACTAGTATATCAAAGGTCGTATGTGTTGTCGTTCCAGCCAGTGCACCACGACTAGTATATAAAAGGTTGTGGTATGTGTTATCGTTCCAGCCAGTGCACCACGACTAGCATATCAAAGGTCGTGTTGTGTGCTATTCTTTTATTGATTTGCCCACACCCCCACCCACCCATAAGTGGTTTTATATCTCAAGTGAACTGGAGTCAAATGACCAAATGTCATACATTTGCAGGGTGCAATTTGTTTTTAAGATTTTGATTAGCATTTTTTCCTACTGGATAAAGAATTGAATAGCAACTACTGGATTTTGATTAGCACTTTTATAAAATAAGTAAAAATTAATAAAACACATTCTTTTCATTAAAAATGCTTGTCTTTATTGAATGTATAGACTTATAATTGTATTGTGTGTTGCTTAACACGAAAATAAAATAAAATATGGAACTGTACATGTGATTGACCATCACTGTCACTTGTTTAGTTGAACAACAATATATGTCAGAAATAATAATCACCAGTGGTCACACTTGGTCATCTATCTTATTCTAAGTGATGTTTACAGGCAAACATGATCGACCATAAGCACATATTTTCACCCATGATCTCAATAGATTTTTTATCGCAGATCGAGGCCGTAACGCCACTTATAAAACCACTGAAAACTAGGCTAGGCGCTAATCCAGTTTGGCTGCAAAAAGTATGCATCGCAAACTGCTAATCATTGTTAGAAAATTGTATCGCGATCGCAAGACTATGCATCGCAATTTGCGATGTGAACCCGGTCATTTTGCAGCCCGATTTGTCTTATTTATGTCTGAGTTTGTGACATACAATGTAGCCTAGAGGATCGGTGAGGTATTTATCGTTCTAGCCAGTGCACCACAACTTTCATTTCAAATGCAGTGTTATGTGCTATAATCCTGTCTGTGGGATGGTGCATATAAAAGTTCCAAAACGTATCCTTTTTAAGACTATATATCAAAATTGCGAAATGATAGGAGTTAATTAATAAATCAATGTGCTCCAGTGGTGTTGGACAAAACGGAGATTTTTTTAAACTTTAGAATTTAATATGCAGGTACAAATACACACACATGTATACATGTAATTTTGGTAATTAATGCAAAGTACTAGACGTTCAATTTTACTCCTTTGTTTTCAGACATACAAAAGTGGCATCATCTCTGGTCGAATCAGTAAGCATTCTACAATGAGTGACCTTGAAGTCAAAGAAGAAATTGTTGAGTGTGATTATCTACAACCATCCACTACAACTGAAACTATGTTGCATTCAAGGCCTGTGCTGTATCCAAAGTTAGTGGAACATTTGCAAGCTTTGTCATATCCACAGCCAGTGGCACATTCACAGTCTGTAGTGGCAAATGCTGTGCCTCATTCACAGCCTATGGAAAATGTGCAGCCTGTGGAAAATTCACAACCTGAGTCACACATACAGTCTGCGCCACATTCACAGTCAGCGACGAATTTGCAATCTCTGTCACATCCACGGCCTGTGATACATTCGCAACCTGTTGTCCATTTGCAAACTACTCCACCTTTACAACCTGTGTTTCACTTGCAAACTGCGCCACCTGTACAGCCTGTGTTAAGTCAAATGGTGCTGCCTGTACAACCTGCTGTCCGTTTACAAACTGTGCCACCTTTAAAACCTGTGTTGTGTTTGCAAAATGTGCGACCAGTTTCTCTCGTCCAAAGTCTGCCCCAGTTTCAGCTAGTTGTCAAGACTCTGCAAAATCCTTCTGACATACAGATTGTACCATACAATAAGAGTGCCAACACTAACAACCAGAATGAAGCTGAACATTTGGTAGTGGAGAAAGATGACGAAAAGACGGAGCTGTTAAATAATCATGAAGATTTCGATCCTAAAGTAGACTGTGATGAAGAGATGACTGAGAGTGTTGAGGACAAAACCGACTCTTCTGAATCCGATATGGAGGTTAAAGAAGAAGAAGAGAGCTTGAATAATTTGTCTTCATATGAATCACTGGATGGGGATTATGTCATCTTTAGAGATGATTCTGATGATGATGATGATTATGATGAATGCAAAACCAGGAAGAGGTGGAAAAAAAGCAAAAAATCTGATGATGAAGATTATCAACCATCAGGAGGAGAAAATGAAATTGAAAGTGAAGAGGATGTTGAAGATGATGATGATAAGGATGATAGTGACTGTGAAGCAGATGATATTTACCCATGTGAACGCAAGCCTCTTGATGAACTGGAACCAGAGGTCATAGTCACAACTATCACTGAATATTCATGCACATACTGTTTGCAGGTGTACTCGAATATGGATGATGCCAAATCTCATATTATGACTCATTACCAGTACTGCTGTGAAGACTGTGATGAGAAGTTTCCGACAGATCGACGGTTGAATTCACATAAAAGAAAAAGCCATAAAGCTGAACCACCATCCAGCTTGCTTATCTGTTTGTTTTCTGGCTGTGAACATATGGAAAAATCAAAGGAAGCCATTTTGAGACACATCCAATCTGCACATGAAAATGAAAAATCATTTATCTGTGCATGGTGCTCGCGCTCTTCAAGAACTCTTGATCAGTTCAAGAAACACATAAAGTCTGTTCATTACTCCTCACCTGGCCGCAGATCTAACAGTACGGACTGTCTTTGTGACACTTGTGGTGCTGCATTTCCAAATCCAACCTGTCTGCAGAACCACATAACAAGTGATCATTCCATCTCGGGCAACTCTGTGTTATGGGGGCAACTCTGCAATATCTGTGGCTTGTTTTTCATAAAAGTGTCCCAACATATTCCAACACATGGAATACACAATGTCCCTTGCACGTTCAGAGGCTGTGGCGCAAAGTTCAAGACAAAACATAATATGCAGATTCATTACAAAAATATTCATCTGGGTATCCGAAAACACCACTGTACCTTCGAAGGCTGTACGTACACTGCTAGAAATAAATCACAAATGAAAGGACATATTGATACGGTTCACCTTAACATCAGAAGATTCCCTTGCACCTGGGATGGTTGTGATAAAAGTTTCTTTGAGAACAAGCATCTTTTGGTGCACATGCGCATTCACTCGGATATAAAACATCTGAGCTGTGATATTTGTGACTACACCTGTCGACAGCGGGCTGCGTTGAACTGGCATATGAACAAAAAACATGGTCAGGAGACCACTGGAAAGAAGCCTGTTTGTAGTATTCCTATGGCTAATCGAGGCAGAAAACCTGGACGCAAAGCCAGAGGAAAGAAAGCAAAGAAATCAATAAAATAGTAGCCTTTTTATCTTGAGACAATTCACACTCATTAACAAACTCAGAAATGTCTTGCACAGTTGCCATGCTTGACAAAATAGTGTTCCTGTAATTTTCATAATTTTGTTAGTAAGTTTGTAGGCATTTAATTGAAGTCAAAATGTATTAATTATTAGATGTTATACAATGCATGTATGGCTGCATAAATTTACGATGGAAAAGTTTTTATTAGTTTGTATACCGGTAGTTGACAAGTATGTGAATTTCTTTTTTTAAATAGCTTGTTCTTCTTTTGTATAAGATTTTCACGAAGTTAACTGAATTAGACTGAATTTGAAAAGTTAATCCACGGATTTAACCAGGATGTTCTGCAGTGATGATGGGAGTGGGAAAATCATACAATATACCACTGTTAAATTAATATATACCTGTGGGAAAAAATTCCTGTGCACCAAATGATTTCATATAGAGTATAATGTACTTAAAATCTGGTCATAAAAAAATTCAGTAAATGAACGTGTAACCACTTTCTTCCATATCCCAGTGTTGCCCAGTCAATTGCACGAGCTATTCATGCATTGCGATCATAAGTTGCATTACTAGCATTCTTGGTCACGTGCTCCTCTTTGACATCATTTTTCTTATCATTGGACTCTAAAACTATTATATGGATTCTCATCACTCAGAAAAATACTTTTGTTGGCATCTGATCGTCGTCAGTGTGATGTCGTACCTCCAAGAAAATTAATGTCTTCAAAAGATCAGTATGATTGCAGTTAGAATGGCTCAAACTTTGTTGCTAGTCATTTTGGTGTCGGTGTTCATCAGAAAACTATGCAGATGTTCTCTACAGTTTAGGAATACTAGGTATCTACCGTGTTCAGGGAGTCGACACGTGACATCACGTTAACCAATCTTCAGTATTAAGTGGGTACACATGTGGAATCATTTGGAAATGACAAGTTTAACATCCCAATACATCCCTGTGTTAAGGCCAATCAGTGGAAGAACTGTAGGCAACCGATTTGGTGATCACAAAGTACGATCATGACATGACCATATTTTAGGGTCAGAAGAAGTTTGGGATTACTGTACTTTTAACTGATAAATAATGCATCTATGTAAATAGAGGATTCGTCACGGGTATTTTTTAATATGGAAAATATCAACCGAGTCTATGTTAATCGGTATTTGTCGAGGCTCTGCCAAGACAAATACTGATTAACTAGACGAGGTTGATATTTTACATATTAAAAAACACGAGTAGCGAATTCTATTTATCCTATAACACTTCTAAAATAACATTCTAATAAATTGTTTAGTAAATAACAGTACTAAAGTCACCGCCATCGATAATATGACGTCATCTCGATTAGCACAGATTATTTTGACGTCACGCATTTTAAACAAATCTTTTAAAACGTTATGCTCAGGTACACGGGTCTTGTTGGCGTGTAAGCAAAGGACTCATTTACCGCAACACTTAACCTAGAGACCTTCCAAATTTGCATACCATTATTAACCCGTGGGTTAATAAAGTAAATGATCACATAGGTTTATGCCATGGATATCATGGGTAAGTTATAGGATAAAACACACTATATTACAATTTTATAAATATAATGTCTTACTGAAATGTTCATGAAGCACAGGAACTTTTTTTGAGTATATATAATGGCATATGTAGAATAGAAATTGGGAATTTTCAGTGTTATTTTCTTTTGGTAAGGCAGAGCTTCTAGAATTGTGTTAAAATCCACTAGTCATGGGATCAGCAATTTCAGAAAGGTACTATATTGCAAGGCACGAACTGTAATTGAAAGCTCTGCTATTTATCTATTGTGAGAATAGGTTAAAGATGATGTATATACATGAAATTGTTTTCCACTTTTGCCTTCACCATTATGTTGATAGACATCAATGTTAATTCTAGAATTTGTTGGGAATATTTTGGGATACTTTTTCAGATTCCTAATTGACTTTAAGCTTGCATCCCACCATTCATTTTTGAATATCTTTCAGTAGAATTTTTGTGACAGAACTTATTTTATATTGCCTGATAGCGGTAGTACATATAAAATAAATAAATATATTTACAACAGTGGCCATTTTAAAAACCAAGGTAGCCAGCAGCATACTCCCAGTACTAGTACTGTCTAAAG
>JAECMU010045527.1:0-10002 GCA_016106625.1 Dracogyra subfuscus | reverse complement strand
CGGGGGGGGGGGGGAAGTCCACCCCCACAACATATGGACATTATAAATTAAAAAGATCTGTACAGTCGGACCTCGTTATTTCGATTTATGTAATCTCATTATCCCAGGCTAGTTTCATCTCAGTCCACGGTTACCTCAAATCTTGGACCATTTTGTTCGTACCCTTCAACATCGATATAACAACGTTTGACTGCATATATATAATTGATCCTTGAATAAATTGTGACGTATAGACTAGAATTTTACAAAATTATCGTAATTGCACCAAGAGAATACCACGCTTTTTGTTACATTATAATATAGACTCAGCTTCTTTTGTATCTATGTAAAATCTGGGATGAAATCCATTAAATGACTTTTAAATATTAACTATTTAGTTATTATTATAATAGCATTAATAGGATTATTGTTACTCGTTTTAAATACAAAAATCATATTTTCTTTTGTAAAGTTCATTATGATACCAGTTTTTTTGTTGCATCCAAAGCTTTAATTGTTCCAAAATATGCCTAACGTCATTACATTCCAAAATAGGTGTATTAGTGTTGATTACAGAAGGAGCAAAGAGGTGAATCAATATATCCTATGTTATGTAAAAACGTATTTGTAGGCAATATCCTATGAATAATCTTGTATTGAAACCATCTTAATTCTGTACTCTGTGCAGCGAAACGTGTATTGTATATACCGTTTTCCAATCATCATCATAATATTTGAAATTTAATTCTTTTTCCCATTTTAATTTAAATTTATATTTTAAAATCTCGAATCCAATAAAATATTGTAAAAATATTTACTGCCTTTACAACTTATCTTAAGATTCGAATTATTATAGGGAAAAATTGGATTTTGCAATTTTCTTTTAATTTATTTTATTTTAAATGTATTGCAATACTGCTTCACTGCACTTAAAAGACAATGGGATTTTAAAAAGTTGACATCAAGATTATAAATGTTTTTAAATTGTGGGAATGTAATAAATAATCCATTGTCATCTAATAAATCATTTATAAATCTAATTCCTTTCTTGTGCCAACTGTCATAAAACACTGATTTACTTTAATGTCATCATTAAACTATATATATTGAGACTGGACATCATTTTCACTAACAATTTAATTTTTAATTTTTTTAAGATAGATGCACCAAGACAAAAGAGTATCTCTCCAAAAAGTACTTTTTATGGTTGGTAAAATATTTTCTTCTGTATATTTTGAATCAAATTCCATAATATTTTCTAACATATTGACTTCACCAAAAATAAGAGATCTCCACTTCGAATCTATACATACAAGCCTTTTAATCCAAACTATTTTTGTGCCATAATAAATGTTTGAATATTTGGTACTTTAATTCCTCCATCTCTAATAGTATAACTCATTTGTATACGTTTAACTCTGTCAGGTTTATCGTTCCAAATAAAATTTAAAAAACTTTGTTTGAAGTTCTTGAATACCATTAATAGGTGGATTTGGAATAGAAGAAAATAAATGATTTAATTTTCCAAGTACAAGATATTTTAATACTATGTTTCTTCCCAATGGAGTAAGAGTTCTACTTGACTAAATGTTAAAAATAGATTCAACAGCTTTAAAGTTCTCCTTAAAATTACTTTCTATCATATTTTTGAAGTCGGTATCAAAGTTAATCCCCAGTAAAGTAAATTGTTCTGTCCAGTCAAATTGGCAGTCTCGACATACTTTATATCTACTACGTTTTTTCGACCCTATCCAAATTAGTTTAGTCTTGTCCACATTTACTTTAAGACCTGAAAAACGAGCAAAAAATGCAAGGGTGTTTAAAGTGGTATAGAGCTTTTTTTCTGTTCCATCTAATATCACTGTTGTATCGTAAGCAAACTGCGTAACTAGATATTCCACATTTCCAAGTTTTATTCCTTTTATGTTTTTATTGTTTTTCAGTAACTTGGTTAATATTTCTGAACAAAGAAGAAATATATATGGGGAGATTGGATCGCCCTGTCTACACCCTCTTTCCAATTAAAAAAAAGGATGATGCAAATCCATTAACCAAGACACTAGACTGACTATTTTTTTTATGTATGGAAATCAATTCTGTATTGATTCACCAAAACCAACGAATTTGAAGACTTGATTAATAAAATTCCAGTCTCCTGAGTCAAAAGCTTTTCCAAAATCTATTAATAACAGTAGTCCAGGGATATTATGTAATTCTGTATAACTCATAATATCATATATTAATCTTGTCACTTCGCCTATACATCTTCCAGATAAATAACCTTTCTGTTCTTCACTTACTATAGCTGATAAAACTAATTTTATTCTTTGTGCAATTGCAGCAGAAGATATTTTGTAATAAACATTTAACGATGAGATGGGTCTTAATTTTTTTTTAAAATAATTTCTTTAGATTTATTTACTTTAGGAATACACATAATCAAACCTTGTTTTTGAGTAATTGAAAGCATTCCATTATTATAAGCATAATTTAAAGAGTTGATCAAGCATTTATTTAAGTCTCCAAATTGTTTTTCAAACATTCCACTGTAAATCCATCAGGTCTTGGACTTATTCCTTTCTTCATATTTTTTAATGCTGCAAGTAATTCATCATATTTTAACTCACCTTCAAGACTTTTGGAAGTTGTTGGATCTAGTTTTGGAGATTCACAGTTTTGAAATAGTTGTTCAAAATCAATTTGAGTATTTGTTTTTTTAGAATATAATTTTTGAAAAAAAGTGCTTTGTTTCATTTACGATGTCAAGAGAATCTTTAATTACATTGCCACTAGCCGTCTCTAATTCTACAAATGATTTAGTAGAAATTTTCTTGATTCTAATTTTAGAAAATATTTAGTGGGTTTTCCCCTTTTTCAATCCATCTGGCTTTTGCTCTAACAAAATTACCTTTAGCTGTAATACTACTAATATTTTTTAAGACTAACGTCATCAGTATCGTCTAATATTTTGTTGTTAATTGAATCAATTCAGTATCCAATTCCTTCTGTTTGTCCTTTTTTTCTTTTCTTTTTTTAATGAATAAACTATTGTTTTACAACGAATCATAATTAGGAACGTTTCCCATAATAATTGATCACTTATTATATATGGGTTTACATTTTGCTCATCATTCATATATTTTATACTGATCGATAGTTTCCATTATAGTTTTACATATTCTTTGTCTTCAAGTAATAAATTATTAAACTTCCAAAAACCTTTTCCCCTTTCAAGTTCATTAATTTTTATAGTTAATTCAATAGGGGAGGGATCTGAGTTAAAACTAGGATGTATATCAATACCAATGAGTGAAGACAATAGGTTGTGTGATATTAAAAAGAAATCTAAGCGCAATTGTTTTAATGGTGTGGACTGTCTGCAAGAAAGCCGCTTTATATCTAGATTCTCTTCTCTCCATGGGTCTTTAAGATCTAAATTTTCTGTAATTTCCAAAACGTTTTCACGAGCCTTAGGATTATTAACCGTTTTATAATTAAACAAAACCAGAATCGGGTCCTGAAACCAGGTTTTAATCTCCACATATAATATCATATTTACTGTCTAGACTTTCAATTATATTAATTACATTTTCATAAAATTCTGGGGCATCTAAATTTGGACCATACACACTAATTAATGTGTATGATTCATGATCTATTTCCAAACTTAATACTAAATAGTTTCCATTTCTATCTTCTAACACTTTTTAATTTTAAATTAAAAATTATTGTTAAACAGTATTACTGTCCCTCGTGCATTTGTTTTGAAAGTGCTAAAATAACATTCTGAGTTACCCCACTGTTGTTTAACAATTTGTTCTAGTTCTTTACAAAAATGTACGTCTTGAATATACGGTAATAAATTGAAGCTTTCTTATTATTTAAGAACTGAAATACTTGTTTCCTTTTGAAAGTGTCATGTAAGCCTCTACAATTCATAGACATTATTTTAATGTTATTATCCATTGAAAATGTGTAATTAGCCCATTCTTTTCTGTTTCCTTGTCAGACCAGTACACATATAATGTAATTTTATAAAACATAGCATATTTAAGGATTTATATAACTGGATAATATTAAAAAAAAAGACTTCTGGCATAATGAAGAAATGAAAAACAAACAGGAAAAAAAACAAAAGAAAAATTAACTTAATGTTTTAAAGAAAACCTTGTGAACAAATGGGTCAGGTCAGAGGAGCGAGAAGAGATAGTTTTTTTTAAACTTGGTAAGAAAGGGATATATTTTTGTTTAAGGGTAGCATAAATAAATGGGGGTGGGGGAATCACACCTTTAGTGAACACAATATTGAAGTAGTTTTGAATAATTATGTACAAGAATATGAATATTACACATACATAAGTTATAAAAATACTACTTGCCTATAACTAGAATCTGGCAGGGCTTTAGATTGTATCAAAATAAAATGGCGTGGTACAGCTAGTGTCTCCCAAAATTAGAAGTCCAAATACACCATAACCATCTTATTCACTATCAAACAATTACAACTACAAATTTATGCTTTACTCAGAACAATAAATACGAGTATTTGTGCAAGTTAGTGAAACTGATAGCCCTGCAAATCCTGCTAGTAATAATTATACAAGACTCATTTGCCATTCGACCTGAGCAGGATAAAGCCGATATCTTAATAGTTATTTCTTTTGTCCTGCAATCCTACAGGAATATTCGGAAAATCATTATTTATTATATACATAGCAGTGAAATATATAGATCTACGGAAACCATAAAAGTCATATCCGGTGATAAGTCATATTTGCACTGTATTTTAGCTAAGGTGAAAATATAGAAGTCGTATTTACTTTTTTGTAAAAGTGCATGATTAAATTATCTCCCTTTGTCTCGGTTCTTCGTATCTAAATTTGATGATTACCAATGCATCTAATCGTATATGAAAAATAAAAAATGTAACTTAAACAACTGTACCAATAAAAAAAGGATACGAAGTGCAATAACGATAAAATATTTAAAACAAATTGAATACGAAGCTAAATAATGATGACACAATGTGGTGTCATCGAGTGTAAGTGTAATAATAATAATTATTATGTCGTTCGACTCGTTTTGTTTTTGTGGGAGTTTTTAGAGGATCGCTTTGTCAGGTATGTTTGCAGCGCAGTATTGTTAAATAAATGTTAATAAAGATACATTTTAATCAAATTTCTTTTTAAAAGTCTATGGTAAAGTAGATTTTCTGGAAAAGTTCCATAGGAAGAAATATATCATGACGTTACGTGTTTTCGATAGGATAAGCAAAAGATATTACCAAAAACCTGAAAATATCAAAAATCAGGAAATATGTATATAATAAATAAACCATTTCATGGTGTTTTTTCGAATACGATTTTTATGTCAACTCGTGATGTGTGAAAACTATATTTTCACTTACTGTTTCGCAATTCATGAAAATATGGGTTTTCACACACCACTCGTTGACATAAAAATCGTATTCGAAAAACCCCATGAAATGGCCTCTAATATTTTCGTGGCTAAGCTACATTCATTTATCGATAGTACTTCTATACTACAGTGACGTTCCAAATGTGTTTTTTATTTAAAGCTCATTATGCGATATTAGTATTTTTCCATTTGTGTGGCACTTTTGAATTCCTATTTACGTTAAAACTGTTTTCAACACGTGTGAAATTATAGCCAGTCCAATATTATGTCTACATATATTCCTTATGAGATAAAATAGCAGTAGATAATGTAGCCGTCACCAGCTGTCTGTGCACATTTCTTTAAAACGTTTGGCTCGACTCTATACAGAACATTTAGTTTAAACTGGTCACAAGTTAAAACTGTTGCAATATAACGTTGTTTACTAGTTTGCTGCTAATAAAGTATCTAAAATTCAGTCTAAAACATTTGTCGGTATACTAGTATGTCTTTATGAATAAACTTCCTCTAATCGTGAAGTTTGCAAGTTTTAATTTCTGAACATTTCCAGGTCACCACGTAACCCATTTGCGGTTCGTGTAAAAAAAAAAAAATTGCGTAGCCGACACACGAACAGAACGGCGGTTCGCGTGAAATATTGTGCCCTAAACAGTGTCTACATGTCCAATGTGTTTCTGGTTGTTCCAGTATCTGGTAGGTCAGGCTTCATGTTATTTCTCAATACACAGTGTACAAAATTATGCTTTCATACGTACATATTTATTTGGTGGTAAAATCTACTACAAACATTGTGACGACAGGAAACACATTGTACACACAGCTCTGATATTCTACAATTTGTTTACGTCTTTTCTATTCTTTATACTTTTAAGGACATGAAATTAAAATTGAATCAGCCACGGCCTGTAGTCATAGAGAAGAATATGCTACATTTTCCAGTTAGAAGCAATTAAATTATATGCACAATCCCAAAGACACGATCGCACATACCACGGTCTTTAATATATCAGGCTTGATGCACTGGCTGATACGAGAAATAGCCGATTAGGCGTGTACTGAAGTAGAACAGCTCTGTTTGATTGGTTCCAGATGATATGGTCATTCGGCTTACAGTAAAGCGCATAAACCTGTCTGCTGAACGCAGCCCAGGGTTGACATCGATCGTGGACCGACCGCACACCAGGCGGACGCTTACCCAGTTTACCACTAGGCTACAGATCATTATTATTATTATGGGCCTACTTTACGAACATAAACACCTTTTTAAATATACCTAACCCGTGTATACGATTTTTGGGTTATTTACTGTTTACCAGGTTACATCCAATTATACAAAATCAGTTAAATATTTTATTTTGTCTTCTCTATATACTTTTTAGAATTACAAAATTTAACTGGTGTGTTTTTATTGGAGTGGGCAGAACATAGCCGAGTGGTAGAACATTCGTTTGCTATGTGGTCGATTCAGGATCGATTCACACCGGTAGGCCCATTGTGCTGCTTCTCGTTCCAACCAGTTCACCACGACTGGTATATCAAAGGCCGTGGTATGTGCCATTTTGTTTGAGGGATGGTGCATATATAAAGATCCCTTGCTATTAAAAGAACAATTTTAAAATTGCCAAATGTTGACATCCAATAGCCGATGAAAAATAAATAATTATGCTCTAATCACACTAATGGTGTCGTTAAACAAAACAAACTTTTTTATTGATTGGACCTCTGTATATCAGGCACGGTGGAGCAATAATTTTGAATGGAGAATATTATTGGTAATAAATCTTAAGGCAGAGATAAAGTTTACTTGTAGAATGCAGGAAAGTGCATTTCACGACATCTTGTTTTCAAAATTTTACGGGGGACAGCCCTAGAAACTTAACTTTGCGGCCTCAATCACAGTCAGTCTCCCCAGGTTTGTGTGTTTATTTGTTGCACTATTTCTGTTGAGAAACGGTTGAAACATGGTGCCACATGTTTTGAATACCAGCTATATGTAGGGTATGTAATAGTATTCGGACGTAGAAAGAACCACACTTGCTACGTCCCTTCGGGCTAAGCTAGATCGCACCACTTGGTCTTATTAGGTGATCAGTTGATGTCACTTGATAGGGTGTGCACTGTGCACACCTTCCGAACCCCACTCCGTATCCACCCGTGTAATCCATTAAGTATCTGCTTGTGACGTATAGAAGCAGGAAATATTTCCTATGAAAAATTACTGCTAACGATATATATTTGTATCATGAGTGTTTATTTTTAAACCCCGATTTCCCGGGAACTGGTATATATATAGTGGGAAACACACTTGTATAAAAATAGACAATGTGTCATCTGTTATCTATTACGTTCCGCCAGGACTTACGGGAGAGCAGGGTTTGTTGTCACACGGATTGGTTTACAATGGCCATATCTCTTCCATTAAACGGAGTAAGCGTACTGGACTAAGGCAGGTGTGTGGCTTCAAATTTGTGTATTCCGCCATATTTAAATTACAAAGAATTCATGGCATTTGTCTGAGATTTGAAAAGGTGACTTTTTTTTCGCTCTGTATGTATTTATTATTATTATTATTATTATTATTATTTTATAATTTTTTTTATTAATGTCGTTATATTCTAGTTTTTACCAATTGTAATATTTCGTTTGAGATTATGACAGTGTTAAACAGATATGAAAACCTGCTTCTTATGGAGTAAATTTATAAGCAATAGACTAGTACATTGGTCTGACGGACAGTAATTATTGCGAATGGGTCGTGAGGGGGCAGGTTGTCACACGGTGTCGGGGGTTGGTTGTCACATACAATAACACGTGACAACCTAGTTCATCAAGATACACGTCTCCGGCTCAATTTTTACTATTGTGATGTTTACTGCTGTTTTGCAGGTCCAATAAATGTCAAATGTTTTAAATGTTGGTGAATTAGTGACAAACAACCCCGGTAATGCAAAATCATGGTTAATTGCAATTTACATGCATGCATGCATGCATGCAATACATACGTGCATGCATACATTATACATACATGCACGCACGCATTCATACATACATACACATAGTTACGGCACAGCAATAAACATCACAATAATAAATATCGTGCCGGAGACGTTTATCTTGATGACCTAACATACACATACCTGTCAACTCTCCGAATTTGGAGTGAGTCTCACACATTTGTAACAGACATCTCGCTCTCACAAAACGTAAGTATAATCTCACTTTAAAAACAACAACAAAAAACAACAATTAGAATCGTAGTTTATATTTTTGAGTTGAATATAATTTAAGCTAATTAGCTAATTACGCAGGTCTCTGAATTCGTTACCTATTATTATTAACAATACCAACACTCACTCGAGGGTGCTACCAATGACTTGTATGGTTTAACATCAACTGTATTAATTAGTAAAACATGCCCTCGCTTGATTTGTTTTTAGAGATTTCCATTTTGGACTTAAACAAACAACAACAAAACACTTCACACTGGACCCGAACAAAAGCCTGCAGTCCATGGACCTTGACTTCTTATTTTCTCACGCCTAAGAATTGCCACAGGTTAACAGCTCTGCATACATACATACATACATACATACATACATACATACATACATACATAAAAACATATATACATGCATACATACCAATGATGGTGCATATGAAATATCACTTGCTACTAATGGAAACATGTAGCGGGTTTCTTCTCTAAGACTAAGTCAGAATTACCAAATGTTTGACATCCAATAGTCGATTATTGATAAATCAATGTGCTCTAGTGGTGTCGCTAAACAAATCAAAGTTTAAAAGTTTACATACATTGATTTATACATACATATATACACGAGGTCAAAAGGAATTATATATATATGTTTGTGGTCTCCATGTACATCATCGGTTAACATTCTTTTTTATAATGTCTCGGTGATGCTACTATTCCACACAGATCACGAATCGCTACGAATTGATAAATTTTAGTATTCGTAGTTGAATCGTAATCAGTTCGTGAAGTTCTTAACTGATTCGTATTTATTCGTAGTCAGTTCTTGCAATTCTTGAGCGATCGGGAATTCGTGGCAAAAAGTTTGAGCTGTTCAAAATTTTGGCCACGAACTCCCGATTCCAAAAATCGTAGTTAATTCGTAACAAATTCGTACCGCATTCTTAGGCATCGTAACTGAATTCGTAGGCATTCGACGGTATTCTTAACTCATTCAGGGATTCGTGAATTGGAGGATGTGACCACGAATCGGCTACGAATCTGTCACGAATCCCACGAATACACGCCGAAGCAGGTACGAAGCAAGTAAGAACTATATACGAATTAACGATAGCATACGAATCAGCTATGAATCCGCTACGAATCCCACGAACCAATTACGAATCAGGTACGATTGCCGACATATTGGGTATATAAGGAGTTTAACATTGATTTCATTTCTACTCTCGATATACTAAGTCAAAACCTATACTAGCTCGAATGCTTTTTTTTTACAATTTAGATTGACCGTTCAAAATTCGCGCCATAATTTCCTCAAATCAAACTACACACCTTTTTCTCTTTGGCTTATTAATGCTCCATTCAAAATTCCATAGCACCACCACCCACTC
>JAECMU010045526.1:0-15592 GCA_016106625.1 Dracogyra subfuscus | reverse complement strand
ATCACGACTGGGACTGGTGAAAAGGAAAGGAACTAAAGCAGCCAGAAAAGTTCCGACTGATTTCGAAGAAATTAAAACAACATTCCTTAATCGAATTGTTAAAGTCGTCACAGAAAGAAAAATCCCTCAGGAACTAATAGTGAATTTCGACCAAACAGGTGTCAGTATTGTTCCCGTTTCGAATTGGACTTTAGCACAGGAAGGGTCGAAACAAGTTGAACTTGTTGGACTTGAGGATAAACGCCAAATCACGGTTGTTATGGGATGTGCAATGGATGGTTCACTTGTCCCCCCTCAGTTGTTGTATCAGGGAAAGACAGACAGATGTCACCCGAATTTTAATTTTCCTGACAATTGGGACATCTTCCACACTGCCAATCACTGGTCGAATCACACTTCAATGGTGCGGTATTTGGATTGTGTGATTGATCCCTATTTAAGGAAAACCCGTGAACAACTTGGATTACCCGTAGATTACCCAGCATTGCTGATCTTTGATGTGTTCAAAGTCCACCGACATGAGAGCGTCATTAACAGAGTCAGAGAAATCAACGCTAGTCCTGTTTTCGTTCCGGCCGGGTGCACAGGTGAACTACAGCCACTCGATCTCTCGGGAAATGGCGACTTGAAAGAAAGTCTGCGAAGTCATTTCACAGACTGGTATGCGGAGTGTGTCAAGAGAGACCTGGATAGGGGTCTGGAAAAACCTGAACTAGATTTAAAGCTTTCAACTTTAAAACCGCTACATGCCAACTGGTTACTACAGAGTTTTGACAAACTCCGCAACAACAGAGACTGTCTGCGTAGAGGTTGGGTAAAAGCCGGAATTGTTGGTGCAGTGGATCTTATCGTTGATCATTAGTGACCGGGCCCGGGACAATGCATAAAGAAATTGATGACTTTTTTATATTATTTTTTTGGTATGTTGTTTGTCATTTTATGTATACAGGTATTTGTAATGCAGTAAACGTTAATCTTTTAAAAACTTGTTTTGAGTTTGTTTTAATACTATTTAGCGTCATGAAATAATAGCGTTTTGTATGTCCTCGCTAAATTCGCTAAAGTTTTATGCTCGCTAACATTTCCTGATTTACAGTATATAGCAATGTCTGTCTTACATAAAAGTACCCAGCACACTTAGACCACAATAAAATGCCAACATATTGGTTTTACAATCTATCTGGTATAACCATAATTGTCATCAATGAGCAGGTAGTCTTTATGCATACCGTCAGTTGGATATATATTCCACTGAGCTCTATCCTGTACAAATTTGGGTTTTGAACTTTTCTAAGACAGTAGGGGCAGGACATAGCCCAGTGGTAGTCTGTATACATGCTATCACAGTTGTATATATTCCATTGTGATTGAGCTCTATCATGTAAAAGTTTTGGTTTTCTAAGCTAGTCTTGGGTGTGGCAATGCAAGAGAGATGATATGCATTTAGAAATTACCTGATCAACAGTGGTTTGAAGATCCGTGACAATCTGACTGAGTTTTTCTATCTCTTTGTTAGCTGAATCCAGGTCACTGTTTATTTCTTGCTTCTCTTGCATTAGGGTCTCTTTCTCCTTTTCAAGCTGTTTTATCTGATCTTCCAACTGACCTGTAAATACAACAATAAGATGATTAGTCACTGAAAATTGTTTATGTTCAGGCACCAGACATCGGTAATTATTAAATACACATACATATACATGAGGGTGAATTTTATTAACATGTTAAGATAAAAGTAATTAGACCTATGTAGTTAAAAGTGTATGAGAGTTACAACAAATGAATGTGGGTATATCACATTCCCAACAAAAATCTACACAAATGGTCCTTATCTGCTAAGCTGCTAAGACCCACAATACCCACAAGCCATACCCATTTTAAGAGTTATAATCCAAATTTTTTTTCAAAGAACAAATAAGACTTCGATTCATATTTAGTTTAAAGAATTAGTAACGTATCCCATTCTCAGCTTATTAATGGTTAGATGCTATTAATTCTGAATAACAAAAACAGCTTGTACCTCTGCATAAAATATAATCCATAAGAAGTCTACTCACTGCACAGTTACTTTGTGGATAAACTATTTGCCGAAATATTTGCTACAAATTTCACTGTTATTCAAACTAATTTATTCATCAGCAACATTATTAAAAGTTACCTTCAACTTGTCACTTAGTATCCATAACCAGGGCTCGAAATAACAGTCCATTTTAAGACCTAGCAGGAATTCAATTCCACAGTTCTCTAAAATACGCCTCTGAAGACCTAATCTTTTACATACTATCCCAAATCCTCCTCTTTACCCATACTATCTTATTTCCGAGAGGCAATATTTTTTCAACAACAGGCCATATTTCTGATAACAGTTAAAAAGTTTGCTTTATTTAATGACACTACGAGAGCACTTTGCTTTTAATTAATCATCGGTTATTGGATGTCAAACATTGGTAATTCTGATTCCTAATCATCAGAGGTAACCTGTTATTTTCTCAATGCAGCATGAGATTTTTTATGTGCATTTTCCCACATACCATCATAGCCTTTGACCAGTTGTGGTGCACTGGTTGGAATGAGAAAAAAAACCCATCAATTGAATTGATCCATTGAGGTGGTTCGATCCTGTGATGCAAGCACCTCAAGCAAGCATGCAACCATCTAAGCTAAATCCTGCCCCTTCTGATAACAAAGCCTGATGTACAAAACCAGAACCTACCTTGCAGTACTTTAGCCTCATCATAGTCGACAAGTTTCAGCTGCAGATTTCCCTTCTCATCCTCAAGTTCAGCCAAACAGTTCCTTAAAGTGACAACTTCATCCGCCAAGTTGCTGCCCTGTTAACAAAATACAGACTTATTGTTGTTAATCAAATTACAGCTTTTAACTACCTTCAGTACATATTGTTAATGGCAAGGACAGTTTCACAATATCTCTGATACATCTACAGTGCATAAACATATGTGAACTGATCACAGATTAAAGAAAAATTGTTTTGTAATATGTTTAGTACAATGTACAGTTTCCAGTTTCTTGTTAAAAATAGCAGCACTTTTTTTTTCTTTTCTTTTTTTCCCATTCAGGGTGGGGTTCTGTTTAGGGTTTTTAAATACATGCAGACATAACATTTAATAACAGCTTTAAAATGGTACTTTAACATGTGAAAGGTCTGTGTCTTGGCTTCTTTCTCATTTTTTGTTACAAATATCTATCGAATTGATTACAGTGTGATGAAAGAGTAATGTAGTTCATGTAATATCATCTGTTCTTAGATGTATACCATGATAATGTTCAGCATGCAGATGAAAATCTCCAAGGCTGAAGTAATGTTTCAAGTTTATTAGACTCAGACAGAATTTGATATCACTTCTAGCAAACAATTTAAAAAAATTAGTGTTGAAAAATAAACTAAGTGCATGTTAGTATATAATGCATTTTTATTAACTAAACATTTCATTCCAATTTTAAACATACATCTACAGACAACAGAGAACATGCACACATATTTTATGAGGAGATACTGCACTTGTTATTTCTAACCTACAGGTAACAAGATGCTCCTCTTTTCATGCATTTTAAAGTTGTTTTTCTGACATGACAAACAAACAAGTTTAGTGAATAAGCTATTTAAATCGAAACAAAAGAACTGTACTACCTGAAAACAAGTTCTGAAATAAACAAAACCCAAGAGTTTTATTTTTTTTTAAACAAAAGCATTCTTACCATAGAAATAGTTCAATCCATACTCAACACTTACAGTATTAGACTCGTCCAGTTTTAACAGACTTAAGAAAAACCAGAATAAAAATTTGTAACAAGAAATCTACCAAAGAAAGCTGTATTGCAATTTTATCATTAACCAAGAAATATTTGTCCGCAGGACATCAATGTCCCAACTTTTGTACAAACAGATGGATGTACATGTTCATATGGGATTGACAAACAAAATCCCATATGGTTCCATATGATGGCTATATGGCAAATTGCCAAAATGTTCTACTAGTCATATGCTCCAATGCCCTGAACATTAAACAGAATCTTACTGCCAAACTGGCCTTATTGTCCTAAAAGAATCTTCATCAATATAGGCCAAATGACCTTGCCCTATTATTTGACAAACTTGAGGCTTGGTTCCTGCACCAATCAATATTGATGGCACAGAGAGCCTTTCTATATTTAGCTAAACCTAAAACAACTAATAGCAAACAAAGAAATTCACAGCAAACTAAAACAAATACCAAAAGCACTTCTCAATGACATTTTGAAATGTGGTTTCTCTCACCTTTCTTAGCTCCTGCAGCTCTTTCTCCAGTGATTTGATCTTGGAGGTCATTTGTGCTTTCACCTTGAGCAGCTTGGTCTCCGTCTTGCCTCCACCATCACCTGCAGACGTCTTCAGTGTCTCAATCTCTTGAGTCTTTTCTGACAGTTCCGACTTGAGCTGAGTAACAATTGTATTCAAGGCTTCAACTTCATCAGGATCTACTCCTGTTTGCTGACCAGGATCCTTTTGGCCAACGTTTGCAAGTTCTTGTTTAAGCTGTTCGACAAGAGTTCGGAGAGCCTGGAGCTCATCTTGGTGAGAGCTTACTTCTTTAGATGCAGAACCTTCTGGTGATGCAGTGCTAGAGGCAGCACCCAATTTCTGCAGCTGCATATATGCCTGTTGGTATCTCTCCTGCAAGACACCATACTGAACAGAAGCTTGTGTGTAAGCAGCTTCATACTGAGCTAAAGATGACTGCAACATCTGTTGTTGCAACTCCTTTTCACTCGATTCCGTTTCGTGTTTTTCTATTACCGTTTTAAGCCTGTTTTCCAATTTGTTCTTTTCATCCTTCCACTGCCCTTCCATATCATCAAAACTAGCTTGTAGCAGCATTAGCTGTTCTGATGTAACCTGAAGCTTATCTTTCAACATTTTTAATGTTTCCCTGTCTTCTAATAATTTCTTATCCTTTTCACTCATTTCTGTTTGCAGAATTTCAATCACTTGAATTTTCCCTTCCAATACCTCATGGACATCTTTTAGCTTTTGCTCAAACATGTTTACTACCTCATCATGAATATCTACTTCCCCGCGAGACATTATTCGTTGGATATCTCGTTCGTGTCGAGATATTAATTCACGTAGATCATTTTCTCGGGTGATCAATTCATTTTCTTTTTTCTGAATCAATTCCCTAAGATTTTTATTCTCTGTCTCCAATTCTTGCAGAGTTTCTTCAAAATATTTTTGAGTTTCGCGAAGCTTGAGATCAAATCTGTCGCTTTCAACTTTGAGCTTGTGCTCTTCCTTTTCCAGCTGTTCCTTGAGTAAGCTTAACGTTTCCTCGTTGTTTTCCACTTTACCTGTTAGTTTGACTATTAGCATCGCTTGATCCTGGATGTTTTGTTCTTTATCTTTTAATGAGGTCTGTAATATCTGAAAATATTTAAGAATATGGATGTTACAATTTTAAATGCAACATTTTTATAAAATACAAAAAACAAAATGTGAAAGCCTTCATCTATTCCATTCTTTGTGGTAAAATCACAAACTAATTTGTAACTGCATAATTACTAATTATTTTGGTAAATATTATGCTGGTGATTTTACAACTAGCAACGTTTTAGCGACTATATACATAACCTTCTATAAACATTACACATGCAGCTGTGGATATCAGATCTTCTGTAATAATGTGTTATATGTTCAAACATCAAAAGGAAAATATATACGAAATGATTCAGTTAATATAGATTGTTTAAAACATTCCACTCACTGACTTAAATTTTAAAGTGATTAATCAAAATACAGCAAGACTGGCATTTGGTTTTTGGTTTTTTTAATCAAGGCCAAAAGACACCAAACTAATAAAAACAGTTAATTCATATTTTGCATACATTTATTATATATAACAGTGGATCAGACTATAAACTGATAAAGTATTCTATTACATTATTATGTAATATTAAAACTAAAGGCAATACAAACAAAATCTGTTCTATTTCATTAAACCTAACTGCACTGCTAACAAAAACAATAAGAGAGAAAATTCTCCAACATAAATAAAGTTAAGATTTGTTTTGTTTAACGACACCACAAGAGTACATTAATTAACCATCGGCTATTTGATGTCGAACAAGTGGTCATTCTGACATATAGTCACCAGAGAAAACCTGCTACATTTTTCCACTAGCAGCACAGATCATTTACATGCACTTTCCCACAGACAGGAAAGCAGATACCACAGCCATTGATTAGTTATGGTCCAATGGTTGAAACGAGAAAAAAGCCAATCAGTTTAATTGGATCCACCCTACAGCGCAAGCACCTCAGGCGAGCACACAACCAACTTAACGAAATGCCCTCCACCCTGCTTAAATAATAACACAATTAACATTATAATACACACCTCGACAACCTTGTCTCTTCCTCTGATGACCTCATTTTTCTCACTGACAAACTCCTGGAGGTCCATGATGTGGCGGTCGTGTTCCAGAATCTTGTTGTTGAGGTCCATCATCTTCTTGTCCTTATACAGCATCTGAGCATACATGGCTTGAAGCTGGGACTGATGACAGAGAGTGGCGCATTAGCATGCAGATGAGGTGATTACAGAGGCACAAACGTAAGGGATATCAGCCATGCAATTTGCACTGAGTAAAACAAAGCCTACAATCCTAAAGATTTTATCAAGGTGATCCGTTTTCATTAATAACATGGTTATTTAAGTCACGGTTGTTTTGGTGTTTTTGTTTTTGGGGGGAGGGTGATTATTTTTTTATCAAATTTTTTATAATTCTGACAGTCTTCTGAGGAAACCTGCTATATTTGTCCATTAGCAGCAAAGACTGTTTATGTGTACAGATCACAAACCACTGCATTTCATACAACAGTCATGGGTGTGAATTGCCAATATTCTTGTAAATGTTTAACCAATTATCTCTTATTAGCTACTATTTGCTTATATTACCTTTTAAACACTCAAATTTCAATTCTTCAGTATGGTGTGATTTTCCATCATTACAAAACACGTTTTAAGTAAACTGGGTAAATTTCTATTAACTTTTCCAGGAATTGTCAATAAAACGTAAACCTTATTAAACGACATGTGAGCAAATGTGCAATGGCTAACAACCCTTTTACCCTATGCATACAGTAAGAAGTATTAGACATATTAGAAAAGCAACTGAAGCAATGATTAGAAGAAGCTGAATTACCTATTTATGCAGCAGTATAAAAATTAGGCATGAAGTCAAGAAAAATTATGATGCAAAGAGAATGGAACCACCTACATGTAGTGGGTGCCACCTAATTAATAAAGATGTTTCCATTGTAAAATACATATGGTAAGAACTAAAATGCAATTCAATATATATGCAAGCAGTTATAAACATGACAATATTAATAAATGTGATTCCAATATAAAAATGAATACAATTATGGATTATACACTCTGTCCTGTGCTTATAAAACTTGATAAGTTTATACTCAAAATTTAAAAGTGTCTTGAGACCTTGCTAAAATACTGAGATTGAGCTTACAAGTTTTATAAGCATTGGTCCAAACTATCACAAGTGGTGGTCAGGATTTTGTTCATATCCAGAAATAGGAGTACAGCTAAGTAATCCCCCCAAAATTTTAATCAGCAAATTTGCTGAAATAACAAACTATTATTATAAGAGAGATTTATTGTTGCAGTTTATTTGGTATCATTATCTTTTTTCTTTAAGTTTTATTTAGAATCATTTTGTGAGTTGTTTAGGTTAGTCTATTTAACATATTACAATACACACTCTAAACATATTACAGGTAGATGATTTATTTTGAGACATCCTAATGGCTGATATTTTAAAACTTAAATCATCGAAACATATTAGTATCTGAAATAAACCAAATCAATCATACTAAAAGACATAATTTTCTACTTCAGTCAGCTAAAAGAAAATTGTACAAGCACAAATGAAAAGTGCCGATTGCAGGCATTCAGCATTTTTATGTAAGAAGAACTGGTGTTTTTTTCTAAAATTCACACAAGGTGTAAGAAAATGCATCCCAGTGCCAGAATTGTCAGACAAACAGTAGATAATCAACCTTGTCTCCATGTTTCTTCAGTTCTTTTCCAAAAGCAGACTCATGGACTACACAACAAAGTACTATTAACATTAAATCTCACCTCAAAATCCTGTCCTCCTCCCTCGCTGGGCTGGAGAGAAGACTGCAGTGTCTCGAGGAGCTTGGTCTTCTCGTGCAGCTGTTCCGTGAGGTCAGCGATGAACCGCTCCCTCTCCTCAAGAACCCGCTCCTTGGCCTCGACCTGCTGCCTGAGGGAGCTGATCACCTCCTCCTTCTCCAATATCACCTTGTCCTTCTCCTCCAGCTTCCTCTTCAGCAGCAGCAGCTTGGCACGACTCGTCTGCTCCTCTCCTGCTGCCACATCATCAGCCGCTGGCTACACAAAAATACAGCATCTTTGTTGTCTGATTGTTGTCTGATAAACCAGGGAGTATTAGTGCCAGCCATTAATCACTTGAAATTTAGCCATGACTATTTAGCATTTTAGAATTGTGTAACAATATTTTAAACTTGTATAGTAAACCTAGACATGTTATTACACAAAACAAAACCGTTACCTGTAAACTATAATATTTGTTATTTTACTACTTCTTAAAATACATACACAAATGTAATATCATTATCTGATGATGTTCTTCAAACCTAGCATCTGAAAACCATCATTAAAAAGTTATACATACCTGGCTGGTCAATACAACTGGCATTTGTTTTAATATGTTTCCCAATGTCACTTGCAATATGTACTTGATCATGGGCAAAATAAAAATGTATACTAAGATACCTGCTATTCTATACTAAAGCTGCAGTGTCTGGAATATATTTATTATTTAAGCATTTAGAACAGAAAATCCCATTACATTTGGTGCATATAAGATGCCACACTCCCAATTGGTTTCACTACACTGGCTTTTCCAAGTTAAAAATAAACCCAGCATTTTGAAAGTGGGACACTTTTGGCGGGTGCCCACTGGGCAAAAAATAGTATGGTTCGGCTACTGTTGCATTACAAAAAAACGAGCGGATTCTAGCAGTCAATTCCTAGCAGCCAATTTCAGCAAACACTCATGGTGATGTTCTAAACACCGGACTCATACGCCTTTCGATTGTTAACTATATTTCACACTTCTAAACACACTGTTATGCTATTTTTTTTATCATTCACTACAACTTAAGAATTTTAGAGTTTTAAAGAATATCTTTATATAATAACAACACAAAAACAAAATAACATCCAAGACTCATTATTGTTACTAATATCCGTATATATAAAACTTAACTGTTAGGAAGTGGCTGCTAGAATCCGCACGGTATTACAAAATGGCGAGAATTGTTCTAACTGGCTAGTAAGCATTTGACGATATGCGTTAATGACGACAACTCGCGAGTGAATTAAAAGTGCAGTTATGCTTGTATTTGAACTTAGAACTTGAGTGTATACAATTGAAACCAGACACTGCAGCTTTAAAGCAGCAATCTTGGGCAAATATTTATTATGTAACTATTTGGAACAAATCATTCACTTGACTTGTATTCCTGTAACACACCATTATTCTATATAATTTATTTGCAGTTAATAATCAAGGTCACAAACAAATATATCAATTTCATCATTAAATGTTTTCTTCACTGTTTATCAAACTATATTTTATAATTTGCAGAAGACGAAGCAGTTATCCACATATGTTGAGAGAGACATCACAAGTTATATTTTTAGTTTGCATGATGAAATAATGTTACAAAATGAACAGGCAAAACTGCATCTTCAACAACAGTAAATCTGCTCTGAACAAACATACCTGAGTTGATTTCTCTGGAGTTTCAGTCAAGTCTTTTTTAGCTTTGGCAGCCTTAGCTTTAGCTTGCAGCTTTAACTTTGAAAGACTTGCTTTTGTTTCCTGAAAAATAGATTAATACATTAGGACAAGAACATAAAAGCATGTTTCAATGAATATGAACAAATGAACGAAAGAAATGTTTTATTTAATGTCACAATCAACACAATTTTTTTTTAGTTATATGGCATAAAAAATATGATTAAGAACCACACAGATAATGAAAGAAGAAACACACTATCGCCACTTCATGGGCTACTCTTTTCGATTAGCAGCAAGGGATATTTCATATGCACCATCCAACAGACAGGGTAGTACATACCACAGCCTTTGATATAAGTCATGGTGCACTGGCTGGAACGAGAAATAGCCCAATGTGCCCACCGACGGGGATTGATCCCAGAACAACCACACATCGAGCGAGTGCTGTACCAATGGGCTACATCTCGCCCCCAAATGAATGAATGAAATATCAAATAACTCCCAAAATTAAAAATAGATTTGCTATTGAGTGTCAAACATAAATAAATATGAATGGATAAATTCACATTAATATAAAACTAATTTAATTCAAATTTCAACGGACCAAAAATAAACACACTTTTATATAAAAACTTTTTTTTTAAATAGGTTATAGTCCCTGTTCACAATTTTTTTTTACTTTCAGTCAAGACAAGGGGTTATCAAAAAACATAGTTTTATGATGAATAAAATGTTGGGAACTATACCAACAATGAAACAAAATAATAAATGTGGACATGCTAGAAGAATGAGACAAACTGCTGATAATAGCACTGAGGTCATATTAATGTATATATACTAACAGTGAGCTCCTTGTCTTTCTTGTGAATGGTTTCCTCCCTTTCTCTGATCATGGTTTTCAGCTGGGCCACCATCTGCTGCTGGGCCTCCAGCTGCATCTCAAGGTCACTACTGTCAGCCATCTTGTTTTCCTCACCAGACTTCACAGACTTCTGTCACATACACAACACAAACTAAATAACTGAAGGAGCATGGATTTTAAACTGTGATGATTAACAAAATTTAATGCCCTTTAGTGCATTATAACTAGACTGTCAAGACAGTGACCACTGATGTATAACAAAGCAGAACCATAGGAGTCAGGAGGCATGAGCCACCTACCCACTCAACTGATTTCAGAATGAAAAAGCTAATGTGGTTTTTTCATACTTCATAAAAGGATAAAAAAAATCTCCCCTTCCCCACCCATTCAGATACAATTTCTACGGCCCTGCAAAGTCACTGGCAATGCTCCTTTAATTATTTGAATACATTTGTTAGATAATATATCATTTTCTTGAACTTTAGGTACATGGCACTTTTTAAAATGTGTCATACACTTATGTCACCTAAGTCTGCACGGCACAAAAGTCTGCACACATTAATTACATTATGTCTTCAACAACTGCTGGGGTATGTCTATAAACAAACAAACAACGTAAATGTAATTCACAAAACCATTGTTAAAACAACACACCTTGAATTGCGAATGTGTGTGTGTGTATGATAACAATTTGATTGAAAAAAAACCTCTGAATTAATGCACTAAAAGTATACTTTTGCCAGCCTCAATCAATGTGTTTTTGTATCACCTGTCAACACGTCTGTCAACTTGTAATCATCAACCTTGTATATCAACTTACATAAATTTACATAGAAGCTTCAATACATACTTCACTGTAATTTATGAATCCATATATGAAATGAATGTTTTATTTTATGTTAACATAAACATCCAAGCATACTTTGAATTTCCCTCTGAGTGACACAATGCAAAATGACTGCATACAGACTTTGAAGCCTGCACTTACAGCATGGCCTATTTTAACTATAGTGTGTTTCATATTATGATCGACTGTCCTATATGTCTAACAAACACTATTTGTGCTCATTTATACAGTTTGTATACAACCTTTGTTGAATAATGATAAAAAAAAATTGAAACTGGCTTTTTCATACTGTCATTTTGTGTTGTCCAAACTAAAGAGCATGGAACACCATTTATATTTATCTAATTTGCATAATCTAAATTTTTCAGAAACAGACTATAAGAGGAAGTGTTTGTTGTTTAGAACTTACAAAACATTGGATCCATTATTTGTTGCTGTTTATGTAAACATTAGTGACAGAAGGTCATTTTAATGTTAGGGGGAGGTGGGTCCCACTAAACATACGCTCATTACTTGAGTTTAAAAAAACATTCAAATTAAAATAACTTTCAGTAGTAACACATTTATTGTTCCACTGTACTGTGACGGTGAAACAAATATTTTTAAAAACAGATTTTAACATTAAAATATAACACAAATGCTTAGGTGCAGACTTAGGTGCCATCTGTGTACTAATTTCTCTCCCATATAACATTACCGTGTATACCAAGCTACGGTGCTGAATAAAAAAAAAGTCTTTAAATATTGATAAATGTATGAAAACCAGGTCACAATGTTCTAATTAATATACCTGTACATAACAGATCAGAAAGGACAATGATTTTGTTATAACGTCATCTCCAGCACTGTTTAACTAGCAGCAATTAAAGTAACTATATGTTATTTCTTACCTGTATTGAACAATTAAACTTTTTTAGTTACTTAAATAAATTAAATGTAAGGAACATTCTGTTCGCGTGTCGGTTACACAAAATTACATTTACGCGAACCACAAATTGGTTACGTTGTGACCTGTAAATGTTCAGAAATTAAACTTGCAAACTTCAAGATTACATGAAGTTCATGCATGCAGACATACTACTAGTATACCGACAAATGTTTTAGACTGAGTTTTAGATACTTGATACTTGATGCTCAGCAAACTAGTAAAGAACATTATATTGCAACAGTTTTAACTTGTGACCAGTTTAAACTAAATGTTCTGTACGTAATTTTGAGGTAACCGATCAGGTAATCCACGGGTTATGCAGATATAATTCACGTAACTGAACAATTGGTTACCAAGGTACAAACCACGTGAACCAACTTCCGGTTACCTCAGATTTCGAAAAATTGTCCCCTGCAAAAGTTAGTTCAAAATTGTAAAGCAATTACTAGTACTATTTACGGTAACACTTTAGAAATGTATAGCGATCTTTAAAATTTGTGCAGAAAATCGCAATGCAAAATGTTCCTTTTTAGGCACATATGTTTGAAGTTAAACTAGTTGACTGACATCTGCCATCTGGCAAGTGAATGTTCTAAACCAAAGTTTAGAACTTAGCAAGTAAAATATAAATACATCCATATATTATTTGCTGGTTAAAGAAATTTTAACATTATCATTATGATGTACATTTATGCATCGATATATACATATACAGGCAGGCCTTTTAGATTATGGTAGCCCCAGTCCATTGGCTAGTGATATTCAATGCTGGGTTAGTAAATAACCACCACTGCCATGCCAGATGGCTAGTGAAAAAAAAGGAAAAAAAAAAAAGAATTGCAGTTAAGTCAATTTTGTAAATATAAAAATCATGTCCTACCCCATTGCAACCTCCCAATGTTAATGCTTTTAAGCTCTATCCCCCCCCCCCCCACCCCTTCAGGTGACATATCTGATTATAACTATTATTTAGTAAAAGTGTATTAAAAAACTTAAAGTAGGACTAGTTAATTTTTACTCGTGGCAAATACATTTTTTAAATCTCTATCCCATGGCTAGTGGATTTGATAAAACTTCTAGAAAGTTTGTTTTCAGATGTTTTATTACCAACAAATGCTATCTATTTGAAAATTAATTAGCAACTGCTATTCAAAAAATTTATATGCTTAGTGAATCATGACCACAATGCTCTCTGGTATACTGAGCCTGTAAATAATTACCTGAACAATGGGTGCAGCATTTTACTTTTGTGAGTGGTAGGCAAAGATCGATGACACAGAGCAAGAATCCATATTGTTGCTCATTAACATCGACTTAGAGGTACCCTGAAAATATCAAATGTGCAAGTTTTTAATTTGCTGGTGACTTAAATATTAAAAAATAATGGCATTAGTCGCCCAAATAATATTATTTGGGTGATCTTTTCTCTGTAATATATGAGCCACTATTAATAATTGTATGACATTTTGGTTCACAAAACTGAACGTACATAGGCTTACCATAATTTGCCAACATTCATTATATTAATTATAAACACTGATGTTGTAGACCGAATGCAATTAGTTGTAATTTTTATAAAACAAAGACATATGGATTCAGTTCATAACCATTCAGAAAATCTCGGACAGAACATTCCCGAATGCTGTCTTAGTTTTTATCATCTGTTTCATGGTGTTCTGAGTTCTGTTTTTGTTTAATCTTGTTTTAATTGGGGGTTTTGATTGGCCAGTTAATTTGGTGCCTATTGAATTGAATAAAGATATGATTAGTTGTCTGTTTTTATTACTTTGGTTCAAAGATTTTACAAAGTTAAAATAACAAGTTACAGATCTTCCAGACACCGATCATGATGTCATCTGCTGGATGGAAAGGGAAAAAGCAAGCATACCAAGGAAGTTTACTTTGTTTTTAGTTCTGTCTATCACAAGTTAGGTTATGTTAAGATAAGGACAACTTTACCTCCACTTTGTTTTTATCTATTTCTTACAAATCTGTATAATATTAAACACGTGAACAACACTTCGCTAACATGTGAACAATTATGTAGCCCAGTTGGTTGTACATTATGTTGTTGTATTATATGTGAGCTACCTCGGGAGACGAGTCACGCCATGCAATTTGTGTTAACAACGTAAACAAAAAATGTATTAAGTTCAGACATTTTGTAAAATTGTACAAAGTAAGTAAATAATTTGCTCAAGTCATGTTATCTTTTAATTTTTTATTTCAATACTACATGTATGTATGTTGGTATCTTTGCTATGTAGAAATGGTTCTTCAAATCAATACTATATAATATTGAAGAACATTTCATATGCTTACTAAAATATTTGGCTTAAAACCTGAAATATGAATGTTTCATGTTTGGGCTACCTAAAACAAGCTTGAAATTTTAGTGGCCCAGATATTGTTTTTGGGCCACCATATTTTTTGACGAGTTTCGAGCCTTGAAAACTGCTTATTAAATGATTTTATACTGGGGAAATCTTAATGTCAGATAAACAATAATCTATTACAATGAACTGTCATGCCTAATTTAATGATGTTTGTGAATTTATCCCTTATGTCCTTAAACAGGGTTCATACACTTAAAACATTTTAGTTTTCCAGGAATTTTAAGCACCATTTTGGTTCATTTTCCAGGGCTTTTTTTTTAGTTTTCCAGGAGTTTAAATATACATAAATATGTATTAGTTTTTATTACTTTGAAGTGCTAAATAAACATACACATATGTTTATTAAATTTGTAAAAAAATGTTGGCGTCTATGCTTATTCAGCACCCTACATTTAATTACATATGAACAAAATATAAACCCCTACTCGACACTTACTACAATTTACAATTTATGAAATCCTTACAAACAGCTTCTATTAAAACTTAGCGAACAAAATTAGGTAGAGTTATGTCCCCCAACCATTTTCAGGCCTGCACAAATTAAAAATTTGCATAACCGGAAAATCAGTTATGCCAAAAGAATTTGCATAACCTATTTTGATTTGCATAACCGGTTTTAAAAAAAAATAAAAAAGAACTTTAAAATAATTTTAATAAAGAACACCATTGTCGTGGAGAGAACCTGGCTTGCA
>JAECMU010045523.1:0-20341 GCA_016106625.1 Dracogyra subfuscus | reverse complement strand
AACGCATTATAAAAGGCGTACGAGTCCGGGGTTTAGAACGTCGCCATGCGTGTCTGCTGCTAATGTAATTGGCTGCGAGGAATGACTACTAGAATCCGTACGGTATTACAAAATGGCGAACATTGTTCTAATTGGCTAGTAAGCATTTGATGATATGCGTTAATGACGACAACTCGCGAGTGAATTAAAAGTGCAGTTACGCTTATATTTGAACTTAGAACTTGGCTATATACGATTGAAACCAGACAATGCAGCTTTAAAAATAAAAATGTGCAGATTTTGTTTTTCACTTTTATTAAGAGCAAAAATAAAATAAAATAACTAGTTAAATAATTCACTATTATATATTATGTGCATGTACTTGCTTATTTTTTTAATTATTTTTTTAATCAGTGATACCTTTTTTATGTAACTTGTGTTTAGTTAAATAATCAACACTATATAAGCCTATATATATATTTTGTGCTTATTCGAATTATTCCATACTTTAAAAACAAAATTCTCAAATCTCTTCAAAATACTAATAAACATTACAGAAAAATGTCTTGATGTATATCTTTCTTTTAGACATTTTAAATGTATATAAATCCTGTCTGTGTGATGGTGCATATAAAAGATCCCTTGCTGTTGATCGAAAAGAGTAGCCTATGAAGTGGTGACAATGGGTTTTCTCTCTCAATTACTGTGTGGTCCTTAACCACATGTCCAACGGCATATCACTGTAAATAAAATGTGTTGAGTGCATTGTTAAATAAAACCTTTCCTTCCTTCTATAATGTGTACATGACACCCATATATATTATGTACTCCAGAATGCTTCTAAAGACAACTGAATTAAAAAAATCGAGAGACTAGCCCCTAACCCTCTAGCACTGTCACCCCCAAATTATTTGAACTCAAATCCTGAGGGACACATTGCCCAAGTATCCCAGACCCAACACATTAACAAGATAAAACTGCAATTATTTTCTAGTCAATATATAATTTTATATCTACAATTATTTTACAAATGATCGTTAAAAATAAAGTGTCTTGCTCTTAAAATGGTTTATAAAAATGTATGTATGATAATTGGCGTACTTGTACCATTTGTGGAAAGTATGGTAAATAAATTGAACTGTGGACCAAATACCGAAAATCTAACTGAAAACCCCCCCCAACTGAACCAATATCCCATCACTAACTATGGCACTAAACGTCCATGGAATTGAAATCCACTAACTATGGCACCAAACGTCCAGGGAACTGAAATCCTCCTAAGTACAAGCACCTGATAGTAGTGGATGATGGAAGCAAATTAACACAACTTTGTTTAACATCCTTTCGACTCTGCCTTTTGCAATGGTTTGGATCAGGGAATATAGTTTTGTTGTTCAGATTTATTGAACTGAATAAGTGTTTCTGCTGGTTGACTACTGTCCCAGAGTCTCATCATAAGCTTGGCAGCCCTTTCTTATACATAAAAAATGCAGATGATGAAATATATGAAAGACTGGGCCACAACAGTAAAACTTCCCTCCCTCCACCACCACACAATAAAAAATCGATCTAGCTGACAAAATTGACTTTAAAATTAAGTTGCGATTTTGTATTGATACTTTGCAAAAATTAAATTTGAAAGCAGACGTTTGGCCCCTTCAATGTGCTGTATGTGTTAAATTAACTCCATTATGATTGTGAAGATATTATTTATGAAGACAATACAACTTTATGGGTTTCCTTCAGATTTGTACCCCTTGACCTTTAATGATCTCTGGTGACCTTCACTGGAATATGATGCAGCACATCATTCTATATGGAATAAACATGGTGGTCACTTTAATTCTGGACAAACTAAATCCTATTTTAATCCTCCTTTATGGATGAACTGCGAAAATTGACGTCAATAGTTTAGATTTTGTATTGAATATACTATGCAAATCAAAATTTTAATTCAATAGTTTGGCTAATTCAGAGTGTACTTTCTGTTTATATTAATCCCATATAAAAAGTATGACTGAGAGGATAATATTTATGAAGATATTTTTTACTGATTTCTTCAAATGTGTACTCTTGACCTTTAAATGACCTCTGGTGACCCACCCCCTGACAGTTTTCAAAGCTGATCTCTACTGGAATATGATGCACAGCACATCATCCTACATGGAATAACTTTGAATCTATCTGGTAGAATGTTATCAAATTTGAAGCCACATTTATATTGGAAAAATCAGTCAAACTAAGAAAACGTACATTAAAGTTGAGATTTTGTATTGAATACTATATGCATATCAAAATTTTAAAGCAACAATTTGGTTAATTCAGTGTGTTGTTTGTATTTATAAGTAGTTGCACATAAAAGGTAGGACTATGAAGATAATATTGATGAAGAAAATTAAAATTAACATTTTGTTCAAATTCGTACTTCCTTGGCCTTTGCTGACCTTTGGTGACACCTCCTCCCCCCATTTTTTAAACTTAAACCTCCACTGGAATATGATGCAGCACATCATCCTACATGAAATTATAATCATGGTTATTGCTTTGACCATTTCGTGTAATCCCTCCCTCCCTCACTCCCTTCTCCCTCCCTCTCTCTCTCTCTCTCTCTCTCTCTCCCTCTCTCTCTCTATCTCTCTCTCTCTCTCACACACACACACACACACACCAGGTAAGAAATCAACAAAATCAAACTCCAAACCTTTTCACATTTCTTTCATACAGATTTTCAAAATTCAAGAGCTACATTGTACAGGGTATAGACAACAATGGACATACAAGTTGAAATAATTAAGAGAAAACACTTTTAGAGGGGACTATATAGTACAGGGTATAAACGATAATGGACATATAAATTGAAATAATTAAGAGAAAACACTTTTTGAGGAGGCTATATACACATACAGTACAGGGTATAAACGACAATGGACATACAAGTTGAAATAATTAAAAGAAAACACTTTAGAGGGGCTATATAGTATAGGGTATAGACAAGAATGGGCATACAAGTTGAAATAATTAAGAGAAAACACTTTTAGAAGGGGGCTATATAGTACAGGCAGGGATGTGCCTAGGAAAATGTAGGTGCCGGGCAAAATTCGAGGTCTGTCCAATACATTTAGGAGGGCTCAATGCATGCTCCCCATTGACGTTTTGTTTTACATTGCAGATGCTCTTATCGGTCTTTTGGGTTTATATTATTTAGCAAATATATGAGTTGCTAAATGAAAAGATATAACATTCCAGAAAAAGCAGAAAGTATTGTGTTGGTATTTACAAAGGCTGAAAGGCAATAACTTACTACTTGGTGTCAACAGTTGAATAAAGTGTATTAAACTTTAAGGCGTCTGTTTTTCTTTTCTGACCATATTTTAACAGCTGTTTCAAATGGAAAATCTTCCAATTTAGGACCCTCAATTACAATTCACATAATTGAGTCTGTTTTTATCAGTTTCATTTGGGAGAAGTCTCTTTCACAGTCTGCTGTATGTGGTGGTAGAACCATGTAAATCTCTGCAAGAAGTGCCATAATTGGATAAACAAGTTTTAAGCCTTTGTTGGCAACTAGATCATGAACAACATCTGAAGCAGTAGCAGTTTTTGAATGCATGTGGTCACTCATGTATTGTTTAAAATCACCCCACTCCTGAAATGCATGTCCCTCTTCATAGCCACCAAATCTCTGGATTAGTGCTTTTATGCGACTAATCTTTTTGCGAGTCAAACAAGCTGAAAGCCTCCATGATATTATTGTCCGTAAATCAATTTTTAATGTTTGTAATGATTTTGTCAAGAAAGACAGTCTTCACATGTTTGTCAAAGTCACACTTAGCTATTATGGCAAGATCATTATCTGATTGACATAGATTTCTTTTGTACTTTATATCAACTCCTAACCTTTCTAGTTTTGTGATGAAATCAGTAATGTTTTTCAGATTATCACCATCCTCTACCTTCAGTTTTTCAATCTTATTAATTGTAGAAGCTACTACATTTGCAACCAATGAATAATCAAGGTTACTGATTTGAAATATCTTGGATAGGCAGTTAATAGTTGGAAGTACATCACAAAACAGTAGAAGAGTCGCCACAAACTCATGCTGGCTTAGAAAAGGATATAAACGACTGGCAGTGGCATTCCCCCTTTCTTCAGATTCATGCCCAAGACTGATAATCACACTGCTAAGAATATTCTGCAAACGTTCAACTGATGTTCCAACACTCAGTCACCTTATTGATGAAGGCTCAAGTATCTTAAGCTCAAGTTCCTCAAGCAGTTGCTGGACAGCTTTAAGTCCTGCAGACCTAACAGCACTATTATGATAAAAGTCATACAACTGTCTAAGAATAGCTTTGAATTTGCTGACATGGTATGCTATCTCCAGCCTGAGATGCAGCTAAATTAAGTTTATGTGCAGCACAGTGTAAGCATATACTGCCTCACATTTATGTAATTCACCCACAGCATTTTGAGAAATAATCTGTTTATTCTGTATTAATTTAACAGCCATATTGCGAACACTAGTCGTTACAGCAGCACCGTCAGTTCCAATGCCCCTCAGGCATGTATATTTCAATTGATTTTGTTCAACAAATTCAGTAACATGTTTAGATATATTATTAGCATTTAATGCTATTAACATCTGTTTGTCAGCAATGTAATTTTTTAAGTTGAAACACTTGATTGAACTTTCAGGCAGTCTAATATTTTCAAAAACCTAACATCAATAGATCCATTATGAATAAATTGAGTTCTTACAACCATTTGTTCCTTCACAGAACAGTCAGTTTTCTCATCGAACATGAGAGAAAAGTGAGTTGCTTTCTCTCAGTTTACTCAGTATATTGTTTTCAATAACACTAGACATGCATTCCAGCATGTCCTGGGTCAATTTCCTGCTTGTATATATAGCATTATAAGACCAACATTAATTTTTGACCTCAAATTCAATTTTAAATAATCCAGTAAATCGAGTAATGGTTCAAAGTTCATTGTATGTTGTATCTAATTGTACTGCATCAAAGTGACCATGGGATGTTTCATGATCGACAACACTCTCGAGTCTGATTCGTATACATGGTTGTTTTTTCCAAGTATCGCAATCAAAAGGACGTTTGTCATACTTTTTGTCTGACGCCAAATAACCGTAATTAACATGTGCTGAGTGGGTCGTTAAATAAAAATTTCTTTCTTTCTTTCTACATTGTTGATATTTTCACCAGGTCGTCTGCTAGTAGTACTATAGTACTAGTCATGTCACAAGGAGAACATGCATTTAGCGTTTTGATTGGATGATATATTCTATAGTAGCCAATGAATAAATAAGACAGATGAAGCATTCGGAATATCAGTCGCTATTCTCTGTTGGAGTGTTTTTCCACCGCTGACGAGAATGGCAGAATGATTACGAATGTCTTTGGTGCCGAGATGTGTGTTCTAACGTTGGTTAAACTATTGGATTGGTTCCCGAAGTGGCCGTTTGGTTTAACGTGTAGCACAAAAAAGAAACCAGTCTAGCAAGCTTTTTTGTTTTTCGATTGTACTAAGCTTGCTAGACTGGTTTAATACAGTTGGAATGCTAATAGTGTAATTGTGACCGTGCGTCAATAAAAAAAAGGCTGAAGAAGTGAAACAAATGTTTAGTAAAATATTCATAGAAATGTTTGCATATTATTTAAATAACTAAGTTTTTGAATTCTTTTTCTGGCAAAATATTAGTGCCGGGCAAAAAGCCCAAATTTCTAAAAAGTGCCGGGCAGTAATTTTGAGTGGTGGGTAGCCGTACCCGGCACCGCCCAGCGTGGGCACATCCCTGTACAGGGTATAGACGACAATGGACATACAAGGTATAATTATTAAGAGAAAACACTTTTAGAGGGGGCTATATAGTACAGGGTATAGACGACAATGGACATACAAGGTATAATTATTAAGAGAAAACACTTTTAGAGGGGGATATATAGTACAGGGTATAGACGACAATGGACATACAAGTTAAAATAATTAAGAGAAAACACTTTTAGAAGGGGGATATATAGTACAGGGTATAGACGACAATGGACATACAAGTTAAAATAATTAAGAGAAAACACTTTTAGAAGGGGGATATATAGTACAGGGTATAGAAGACAATAGACATACAAGGTATAATTATTAAGAGAAAACACTTTTAGAGGGGCTATATAGGACAGGGTATAGACGACAATGGACATACAAGGTATAATTATTAAGAGAAAACACTTTTAGAGGGGGCTATATAGTACAGGGTATAGACGACAATGGACATACAAGTTGAAATAATTAAGAGAAAACACTTTTAGGGTATAGATGAGAACTCACAGTGAACGTATACACTGATCCTGCTGCTGGATGATTGATCGCTCACCACATCACACCAATATTCATCCCCGTCACTTTCGAGCACTTCATCAATCTTCAAAACATATGTTTTAGTAGAGGCCAATGATGCATCAGTGCCTTCCTCACAAGTAACTTGATAACCATTAGGGGCTGGATTGAAGACCTTACATTCGTCCTGCTTCTGATGCAAAGTGCCCAAATTGCCCAGTTTTATTTTCCTAAAGAATCGCACCATATCATCCATACCAGCAGCATATTTTACAGTACATGTGAATGTGAATGGTTTGTTTAGCAGAGCATACAGAGAAGTTGCTGATATTGACACTGACAAGTCTGAAAAGAAATGAATGTTTAATGAAACACACAGAGAGAGAGAGAGAGAGAGAGAGAGAGAGAGAGAGAGAGAGAGAGAGACAGGCAGACAGACAGACAGACAGACAATACAGAGAGTTCCTAGTTTGCTGCAGCAACATTTATATATACCAATGTTAAAATAACAGATAGGAAAGCAACCTTTGCTTACTGACACCTCAGCACATTGTAAACTATGGCTATTTGATGTCTGAAATATGGTTATTCCAACACTTTCAACATCATTTATTGATAGCACACAAATAATCCCTTGAAGGGTACCTTTGGTACCAACAATATAATTCATTGAACACAACAGAACAGTTCATTTCACTCTGGCCATTCACATCGGCATATGAGGGTTTTAATATATGCATAGTACCTCCCCCCACCCCCTCCCGATGTGGAGCAAACCTTCACATTTTGGGCAAAATAAGCTGGCCTGAAAACATTTCACCATGTATTACTCACAATATTAGTTATAATCCATGTTAAATGCTTACAGAACCCTACATACATTGTAGCTGTTGGTAATAATGCAAATATGAATAAACATTTTATTGGTATTTACCTTTAATTCTAACATAATACAAGCCATAGGATTTCAGATTTCATGGAAACACTGAGGCCATGGGAACCCATCGGAAGCTGTTTTTAGGTTCCATGAAAACAAGTTATGGGAACCCATATCTTATACCATAATGCAATGGATTGTCAAAACGCTATGCAGGTTGGGTAATATGTTTGAATCTAGCCAACTGACTTATTATTTTAAATGACAGGAAATAAAGGTTCGTTTCCAGCCAATTTACTACAGGTTTGTTTTTGTTTTTACATCAAATAAAGGTTCCAATTATCCAGCCAATTAACTGACTTGTTTTTGTTGTTTTTTTATACAACAAATAAAAGTATGGCGAACACTAAAATCCGAATCGGGTGTCGTGATTGTATTGAAAACTACAAAATTTATCTCCAGTAGTTGTATATTAGAGACATTATTATTTGTATAATATATATGTATTTGATCAGAAATAAGTTATGGGGGGCCAAGACAACTTATTGTAAGCTTAGCATGGAGTGGGTAAGTTATTCCCAGACAAGGGGTCAGGTGTTTTTTTTTAAAGAAAAAAAATAACAGTTAAAATAAATAATAATTAAATGAACTAGGAATAAACAAAAAACGTCCAGTAGCATATCAATTAGTGTTCCATTTGTTATTAATAAAAATAATTGTTTATTAATATTTTTGTATATATTTTTTACTAGTATCTAATTGTCAGAAACATGGGCGTACATAGGATTTTGAAAAGGGGGGGGGTTTCGATTTTGAAAAGGGGGGTTCCAAAATAGATTGCAGAGATATATTTCTATGTTGAGTAAATATAATAATGTCAGATATATTAAATAAAATAAAAAAAGTGATTTGGGGGGTGGGGGGTTCGGTCGAACCCATCGAACACCCCCCCCACCCCACCCCATGTACGCCCATGAGAAACACACCTTCTGTTACAATTACTTACCAGTGCTGTTTATTTACATCCAAAAATTAATGCTTAGAAGACTTAAAACAACAGCAATTAACAACAAACTCTACACACGTTTCTGACACAGGCAGCCAAAAAATTGTGCATCTAGGTCATTGTTCTTAGCCAATAAGGTATTTGCTTAATTCGCATTAACTGCGGATCCGTGGTGGTAAAAATAGACATTGGTTTTTAGTTCAGACTTGGGCTTGGATACTTCAAAGAATACTGTAGGCATGAAATTGAAAACAATGTTACACACTGTTACTGTTAGACTGCTAAATCTCACTGGTAGTAAAATGTGTATTAATTTGTGTTTAATTATCTGCAGGAGGTATCACCATTTAAATTAACTTTGAGCAAATTTGCAATTTTGTGTTATTTATAAGGCGATGAAGTTGGGGGTGGGATTATTTACGAATGAGGGCCTAATTTCTTAAAAGCTATCAAAACAGGGGGGCCTTATTCAAGGACATGGGCTAATTTCATATACATGTAGATAAATATATATATATTTTTAATCGATATAATAATCATGGGAAATGAAATTTCAGTCCTGTGGTTTTGCCGACACGCTACCGACAGGCTACCGGTAACGATCGTTACCGTGAAATCAGATGGCCTGACAATATAAAAAAGCAAATGATGGAACTGGTATGCCTGAGGGCACCGAGACAATGTTTGGTCAATTTTTCAAAACTGGGCCTATACATGTGTATCACCTTGTTCCCCCTTTATTAAGACTACACAAACACAAAAGTATGACATTATAAGACTGCATGCTTTGATACCGGGGGCAACTTCCAATGCTAGTATACATGTACTTCCCGTTTTCGTGCAGTCCATGCACAATGATTTTTTTAAAACTAATTTAGTAAATAACTATATTTATTACCCCAGTGACCACGCATAACAGGGAAAATATTTTCCATATTTTCTCAATGAAAAATATTCTGTAGTGGTACAATATTACTTGATGATTTGATGCTTACAAACCAATGACTTTATTGGTACTAAATATAACATCATTACGATTTGGCAAACACACAAAATGATGTCATGATGAGTTTGTGTTCAGGACTGTTTTAATGTTCAAGGGGCGGGAATAAAAAATCTAAAATAGTATGAAAGTTGAAAGTTGTGACGTATGACGTGTGTGTGATAGTATGCACCTAGCCAAACCGTACTGTCCGTCTCTCTTAGGTACAAACCTACATTTAAGAATATCTTATTCATAGTAAAATTAAATATGCTAGAGCACTCTGCTTTTTTAATCAAAACGGCACACTTTAAGGGAGAAACACTTTAAATTAGCTAGAGCTCTAGGTTAGTACAACTACCCCTCGGTCATTGTCTTTCATCATAAGCCAAGGACGGGAGGGGGGGAGAGGGGAGGGGGGGCTCCGAAAGGACGTTAGAACAATACATTAGAGTAAGGACTTAGGGCAATAGGAACAACCTCAACACCATGATAGGAATCACATACAGACTGTATGCATATCACATCGGTACACAGGGTGCATTGGCTAATGATAACAATGCACCCGCACCCATTTAATGGCCCAGCACATACTCTAATAAGTAGCTGGACAAAAGAATACCAGCTCCGAGTACACAACTGCACTGCACCTAGGGGAAACTGGACAAAATGTTTATATTTTTAGCAGAATATTATCTGTGAACGTGATTAAAATGCAAAGTTACAGCAATACCCAGAACAGTGGTTTACATTGTTTCTATAGCCTACATTTACGTGCATGTGCATCTAAAATAAAGGCCATTATCATAGTTTGACATCCAATAGCTGATGTATTTTTCATGCTGGGGTGTCATTAAACATTCATTCATTCATACCAAAATAAAGGTGCTAACAGAAAATATAGCTTGGGTACATGCATAATAAATACAATAGCAAACTCGGTACCAGTTGTTATCAAATTTATGTTCCGAGTGAAATACTTTTCATTTGTCATTCACTAAAGCTTGTGACAATTAAACATTATTTGACTCTGGACAATAAATTTGATAACTGGTATCGCATTTATTATCCTCTATATACATGTATCTCAGGCACTTTGTTGTTCGTTCACCTCGAACATGGTGAAGGGGTGGATCTAATTATACAGTTGCTAAAAAAAAAAGGCACAAGGGCATCTTGTTCAAAGGGAGAGGGGATTCAAACCTCTCCCCCCTCCCTCACCCCGACCCTGCATTCGCTTCTGTAGTGGCTTCAAATGATCTTTAAAATACGTTCACATTTCATGGCTCTGCAATACTGACGTAAAACACGATTTTGCTGCCGAAATTATCCATGAAGAAAAGTTACTTTGAGCAAACCCAGCGAAAAACCCAGCGAAAAACCACCTCAAATCAAGGTTTAAACAAGCAATACAATTGTAACCCAGTGTTAAACTAGGATTACTGAAAACCAGACATGCGAAATGCACAGTCAACATGACCCAGGGTTTAACCTAGGTTTAAACCATATGTTTTCAAAACACACCAATAACCTAGACATAAAATCGGACCTACAAGTTTACATTCAACTGATAGAGTGTTATGTTTTGATTTTGATAATAAAAAATACATAGCTTTAGTTGTTCGTTGTTTAATATTAATCTTGGGTAACCTCTGAAAATATGCGGTCCTTTTAATATTTTATAGTATTCTCTGGGGTCCTCCGAGCTTACTTATTTCATTTTATATTCCATGTTAAATTTATTTTGAATTTTGTTTTTAGCCAAATGTTTTTTGTATCCTTTATTATCACGTTATATATTCTTATTTGTTTTCCAAATATATGCTCATAAATACAGTAAACGCACTCATCCATGCCAATCTCATTAACCATAAACATTACTGGAAACTCTTGCAAACTCTCCATTTTTTATTTATTTTTAATATTGCATAAGCACTAGGGATGACATATTTTCAAAACCCAGCCTTATATTTCTTAATGTATGTGTTAATGTCCACAGTTTTTCTTTATCTATGCAACAGTATTTTAATACGCATACTTTTTCCAAAATATCTGACTAAAACAACAAGAATGCTTGATTTTGTATTACCGTATTTTCCCATGTATTATGCGCACCGGTGTATAATGCGCACCCCCTACTTTGAACGTTTATTCCAAGAAAAAAACCATGAACCACAATATAATGCGCACCGTTTTTTTAAACAAAAAAATGTGACTGTGAATGCAAGATGTACCGTTTTTCCCAGACCCCAAAACTAACGAAAAGCGAAAGTAGCGGTATATTCAAGAAACAAAACTTATTTTATGTACTTGAGTATATAGACCTACATGTCACATTAAACAATGGCTAGTACTTGCGTACTTACATGCCACAGACTCACACGTACATAAATGAAAACATCCATACACTGTAAATGACTAATAAATAAATGAAAACAAAAATATAGCATACTAGTAATACATTTGGTTCTCGTGGCTAACGTGAATGTGCGAGATTTCAAATTTTATAATAGTGTGGTATATTTCCGGTTTGCCGGAAATGGCCGAATTAAATCTCATGGCAATTTTAAAAAAACATACGGTCCAGTTTTGTAATTTGTATGCACTTTTTGGCGAGGTATGGATACTTTTATAGATTTATTTTGCATTTATTACAAGCATCATAAATGAAAAGCGATTTTAAAGAAGGTTTTGGCATTTCATTGTAATGAACACTGTCAATAACCTGTAAAGTACCGTAAACATCCGATTGGTGATTTTTTTTATGGGTGATCGCTGGACATTTTTAAAAGATAGTTTTTCTATTGCTATGTATAATGCGCACCCCCATTTTTAACCAATATTTTCTGGAAAAAAAGTGCGCATAATAAATGGGAAATACGGTATTCTTAAATAATCCTGTGACAGTACAAATAAGGTCTTGAAATTATCAATAGCCTAGCCACCTTTAGAACAAAATTAGTTTAATTCAGAGCTTGTTTTCAATAGGCCTACATTTAGAAAATTTAACATTCTGCTTGCCAATATAATGATTTTTTTTTTTTTTTAAATCCAGTAATCACATATACACATTAAAGTTTTTTCAGATCATAACTAATCAGTTCCAGAGTGGGTATGCTAAAAATTGTTTACAATTTTGTACAAAAAGACCAAATTTAAAAGTTTGGCAAGTATTTTTTTAGCCACACAAGTCACTTTTCACTGACATTAGCTAATGTTCAGTTGGTTCTCAGCAAACAATCTGTTTTAAACACTAACGTTAAGAAACGTAAGGCAGGGTTCTATTGGATGTGTGTGAACCCTGACTTGGTTAAGTTAGTGAGATAAAGGAAAAGAATAAAGACACTTTTATTGGAGCCTGATATGGGGTGTATATAGAGGATATTATATGAGTGTCCATGACAGATGATGTTTACAACACGAGTGCCTAAATTATCATATTTCCCGAGCGAGAGTGAGGGAAATGTGATAATTTAGGCACGAGTGTCGTAAACATCGTCTGTCATGGACACGAATGTAATATTCTGTTTATTACCGTAGAAATGTACTGCTAAATGAACATTCCAGTAATTGTTTATAAAATAACGTTTCCTTAATGGCTGAGTAATGTTTGTTCATTACTGTCTTGAAAAACCAAATCACAACCCGTTCTTAAGTGACGTCATATTTATATGCCCATAATAAAGAGTACACATGTATCAACAGCTGTAAATTGTAAAACATGTTTATACCAAATCGCAAACATATACACAGTAATTAATGTTTTATTAATCAATTAAAAACATGTCTTTATCAGTACGGCATGTCGTTAACAGCCCGTGACAACCTTCCACTCGTAGTGAAAATGTATGAATGAAGAAAATAGTATCTGTGGAATGTCGTATCAGCCAATCAGAAATAAATGTACTCTTACAACAGCCAATCGTTAAACGACAATGCCAGGAGGACATACGATTTAGTTATGACATACGAGGGAAAACGTACGATAAATATGACCCTCGTTGTGCTGTACCTCGTAGGTAATAAATAGGAGTACTCACTGGTCAGTGTCAGGTTATTGCTTTGTGCTCCATCCCTCTGCAGTTTACACCACCAAACTAGTCCTCTGGCAAAACGTTGGTCTATCTTCAGCACATATGTTTTTGTGCTTGCCCAGAATACGTTTGTACCATTTCCACAAGTTCCTGCATAACCCTCACGTGAGGAATCAAGCACGAAACATGTATCGCGTTTCTGAGAGAATGACACAGAAGCATAAACTGTGCTATGGAAGCTCACTGTATCCTCCATGCCAATAGCATTGTGAACTTTACAGATCAAAATTACTGATTTCTCATCAAATTTTTTTTTTAATGTCAGTCTCAAAGCTGGAAGGAAAGAAATAACTAAAAGCATTAAGCACATTTCAAATTGTAACTAACTGGCACATTCAATATTAGTATTCATAAAAAGGCCTGGAAAATGTTTGGATGGCATTTCTTTCTTATAATCAATCTAACTACACAGATATGTTCTATATAGTCTCCAGATCAATGTCCAGATGGATGCCAGTTGATAAAATGCCTAATTTAGCCATGAATCAACATTCAAAATGGCCACCATATGCATTTGAATGAACAATTCTAAGAACAAGTAACACATCACAATTCATGAATATAATTAGCTTTGCCCTATTTCATTGCATATAAATACAATATAAGCTTGTCAAACGCTATGAGAATTCTGCACACAACACATTTAACATAAAAATCCAAGATGACTGCCATTAAAGTCCAGGGCCCCGTTTTAGAAAGCAATCTTAGTGCTAAGTTCACCTTAAATCAGGGGTCATACAGGTTTGAGAAAATAAAACTCAAGGTCTTTCAAGGACTTTTTCAAGTATTTAAATTAATTTTTCAAGGACACAAAAACATGTTATAAATACATTTACCTGGTAATAAAAAGTAAACTGACCAGCTTTACAGCTTTGCCCACGACTTTTAATTAAAAAAACGATCTTTTAATGCTTAGGTGCACCAGTTCCGTGGCAATCAACGTATACATATCGAACTCGGTTTGTCCGCATCTTGAGGACGGACGTCGCTGAACTAATCTGTGATGTCATTTCCCAAGAGCACAATGGCTGTTCGCCTATTATCGCTCACCAGTATATATATAAACACCAGTCACAAAATTTATAGAGTTGAGAAACAAAACAAAGCACATACCTGATCATTTATTCAAACTACTAACATACAGACTTCATAATGCTGCCTCGCCCGTGCTTGCTACGTAGCACACATTTGGAGGGAATGACAAAGAAGTTTTGGATTGACGCATAAAACCTACAGAACTGATTAATTAATTTTTTTAATAAAGCTAGGAAAGGCATGTTTCTCTTTTTTTCAGGAGGGGAAAATTAAATTCAAGGACTTTTCAAAGACTTTTTCACAAAAATAAGATTTTTCAAGGTTTTCAAGGCCATGAAAATACATTAACAAAATGCAAGTACTTTCAAGCACTTCAAGCACCTATGCGAACCCTGTTAAATCCATATGGTAGCTATGCGCTTAAGATAAACTTAGCCCTAAGATTGCTTTGTATCGATTAATAGGTGGATGGGAACACAGATGGATAAATGGGTGATATATGGATGAATAGGTGTGGAGGGATTGATGGATTGATTGATGGATGGGCGAGTCAATTGATAGGTGGATGGTTTTTGTTTTGTTGGTTTGTTTAACGATGCACTCAACACATTGTAATTACGATTATATCGGCGTCGGACATATGGTTATGTCGAGAAAAAAACCCAGTGGTCAGCTGACGGGGATCGATCCTAGACCAACCGCGCATCAGGCGGGCACTCTACCACTGGGCTATGCTGCCCGCTTGATAGTTGGTTGGTAAGTAGATGGGAAGACAGATGGATAAATAGGTGACAGATGGATGAATAGGTGCGGAGGGTTTAATGGATGTATGAATTCATTTCTTTATTACAAACACATAAAATATTCACACACTCACGGATATTGATATACAGAGAAGTGGATGCGCTGTGCAGGACTCCAGACACATTGTTTTTCGCTGTACAGACGTACCGCCCTTTATCAAGCTGTGTCAGTCTACTTATATTCAAGAAGGATCCTGAGGTTGTAGTGTTCATGTCAACCTTCTCCCATGTAAACTCTGCCGGAGGGTTCGACGGCACACTACATGATAGGGTTACAAATGAATTAACAGAGAAGTCTGGTCCTGATGGTATGCTGTACACAGCTATGTCCTCTTTACGAACTGGGTCTAAATATAAAAGAAAAGTTTAATAATTAAGGTATAGAATGCAGTAATGACCCCTTCATAAACTTACTCTGAATGCAAACAAACAAACAAACAAAAAATTCGTAACTGTGTTATTCTCCCAAAGTTGTGTAATTTCACCCATGCATCTGTGACATTTTTGACATCATGTAAAACTCTTTAATTTTCAACCTATTTTATCTGCAATGACCTATATGGTATTACCAGCCCAAACATAAGTGATTAATTTCCACATCCCCCATTGCATTTTGATATGTGCAGTTATAGCAGGTATCAAAATTAAACCTTTCGGTCAGATAAATTTATTTTGATTTATTGGACTAGTTAAAACCTAGTTAAGGCATGGTTTCCAAGGAAGAATTGCGAAGAGTAAGTCAACACCAAATCAGGACATCAAGTGTACCTGCTGCTCAATTATTGTAAGCCATATTCATAGCCACCTTATTCACTTGATCAAGGATGACACCCATCGGAAGTGCAAGACCAAAACAAAATATTTGTTTTTTGTTTAACGACGCACTCAACACATTATAATGACGGTTATATCGGCGTCGGACATATGGTTATGTCGAGAAAAACCCCAGTGGTTTGCAAGACAAAAGGTCTATGCTTCCCCTGACATTAAGTAATCTCATATCACATTTCCGCCAGGAAATAATTTGAGGGTACATAATAAATAGATCACAAGTGCCCGTACTAGTTGGTTATGTTTTGAAATCTTTTTGCAGTTGTTCACTGTATATCACGTACTTTGACAATATACTAAACAGCAGTTCTCTTACTGCAATCATTCTAAAAATTTATAAATGTGTATCCATTAATTAGGCTACCAATCCGTAATTTTACACTTTGTACTCTCTGCTAGAAACCCTTACCCAACCCCTCCTAGAACCCACACCGTATCACTGAACTATTACTTACACTGAAAGACCAGCCGTTTCGTCTGCACACACAGATCGGAGTCTTGCGAACACCCATACATTATCCGAGGTGTTTGTGTCTGATTCGGCTTGTAGGCTTGACAAATAACGACGATTCCATCGTCAGCACTCGTCAATCTCAGGCGCAGAACACTTGTTTGAAAAAATGAACATGACTTTAACGATTTTAGTGGATAGAAGTATGCCTCACTGGTTTTGTTCACCATCTCAGTACCACGGTAAACAAACCACCAGAATGAGCCAGGTGGTTTACCAACATCACCAAAACAAGTGAAATTCACATGCTGGTACTCCGTGAAGAATTTAGAGTAGTCTGCTAAGTCTGGCTTCTTGGGGACAGCTGAAAAACATAACATATTATATAAATATACATGTAGGGGAATCTTTCTGAGTTTATGAATAATGTTATTTGATTTTGGCTAAATTTTATAACCTAGTTTATTTTCTTTATATATTTTTACATGTACTTTATGTCAGTCACCACTGTAGAGTAATTTGGCAAAAGGAAATTAGTTGGGAGTTGTAGATAAGTTGTACCGACGATGTGTTAAAAACTGCAACTACCAGTCCCACATACGATTTATCTTTTTCTGACTGACCGTGTTATAATTTTTAAATTAATGTTGTTGTTTGTTTTTGCTTTTAATCTGCAACTCCGCAACAGCCATGCAAACCATATGTCTTAGAATAATGTCGACATACATAACAATACATGCACCGCATTGCCAATAGACAACTTCGGAGTTCTGAACTGCAAAGGAGAGACATTCTGGAAACGGGTTATACAGAAATCAGATTTTGCCAAATGGGCCAAAATGAAAATGGAACCGAACTGGACAAAACGGAACCTAGCATTGGCTGAAATGGCAAACACAATATCAATCTATGACTATATGGCTAAAACGGAATTTAAAAAAATATATGTATGGCTAAAACAGTATCATTACAAGTTGATATCTTCAATAACACAACTGTAGCTATATTAATCATTTATTATTTTGTTTTATCTTTATGTCTATATTGGGAAGATAGTATTAGCAGCTAGCTAGAAGTTGGTGATATGTAATCAATTTCACCAATACATTTAAATGCAGCTATAGATAATAAAAATATTTTAAAAATATTTATTTTTTAAATCTAATTTTCACCATTACACTGAGGTGATGTTGTAACCAATCTAATTAAAATTAGCTCCACTATTACATGTGGATCTAACAGCAGCCCGTTGCAGCTCATGTCCAGTTGACCTTTCATTCGGTCAATCAAAACCTTACTTGCAAAATCATGCCAGTGATTTGAAAAGAATTTGAAAACTTTCGGAATTATGCCGTGTATAGAAAATGATTCGGGTGAATTACGAAGTATGCCGGGAATTAACTGTATTATAAAATTTTATATAAAATTAGTTTTAGGAAGAAAAAAAAACCCATATGGTATAGCCATAAAATCTGTATATAATAATATACAAGCCAGAATTTATTACTGAACTTTTCCCAAGTTTTTTCAATGTTGAAATAGACCAACAAGTTTGCCTATTGCATAAATAGTCTCACCCGATATTTTTAGAATTTGTATGATCCCAAATAACGCTATAAAAGGCAAAGTGTAATTGGTCGATATTTAAATTAACCCCTCCGTACGGCGTGATTGACAACCACGCTGGACCAATCATATTTCAAGATTCAGAGACCAAATGGTCCAACTTTGCTTGGACACCATTAGGTTAGACAACATAAGTTTTTCGATTTGTAAAATTTTTGTACTGTTAGTATTAAAATTAGTTATAATAAATGTCTCCTCCAACTGAATCATAATCATAGTAAACATATGCTTCTGCTGACATGTATTAACAGTGATGACAGCTATGCGGAGCCTACGAATGACCTAAAATCAGTGTTTTCCTGCGAAACACGTCACATAGTTACGTGGTATTGAAAGTGAAGTTTTGCCGAAATCCATAAAAATTCAACTGATTCTACAAAGGTAAGAGTTTAAAAATCACTTTCCCTCCAATGTAATGGAATTTGCTGACTCATGTAATAAGTCTTCGATGTGTATATTCATAATATTGTCGTTAAGAATCCGTCGTTGAACTGCACACAGTCTGCTGACTTCCGATCGTTCCAGCATTCAGTTCATTCCAGTTTAAGTTAGGTTTAGGGTTAGTGATAGTATTAACAAGCATGCTGGAACGTTTGGAAGTCTTTTTTTTAAATAGATATTTTTGCATATGTGTTTTGTGTGAGTGTATGTGCTTTGTGTGTGCTTTGTATGTGTGTGTGTGTGTGTGTGGGGGGGGGGGGGGTGAGTGAGTAGCCTATATACTTGGGAGCTTTAGGGGGATAAGGAAGTATTGTCTGAAAAGTTTATAAATTAGGCACATTTTATGTAGGGACCCAGACATTTTGTGAAGCAAAAAAGAAAGAGAAAAAGAAAAGAGAAGATGTTTTAATCTTTGCAATCAGAACGCATCTGCTGGTTACAGTTTCTCAGTTTGATTCAATTTAAATGCCAATGCATTACAACTAGTATATCAAAGCTGTGGTATTGCGACGACCCAGGAAAACTGGGTGTCTGGTAAATAGTCAATTATTTACTAATGAAGGCAAAATATCACCAACAAATGTTCAACTTCATCAATGTTTATTAATAACTAATAGATTTTAACAGGTTAACAACTTGTTGCATGTATATGCATATGTCTCCTTTAGTGATTAAATAATCAATAATAGCTATATACTAACACTAAATTATTCCAGGGCTAAATAACTAACAATATATTCTACTCAACATATTTAACAAGTCATGTGATGACCTTAACTCTTTGGAGTCGAATCCAGACTCAGGTCGTGATGTTTATTTGCGCGAAAAGTCAAATCCCGCCTGTACACGTTGTATACAAAGCAACAGTTGTTGTCGAATGCTGACTACAGGCGTGATCAAACTTAATGCAAAACGACACCTCATTGGTTCATATAATTAGAAGTCTACATTATTAGTGGGAAGAAGGTCATCCTATTGACCAATAAATCGCAGCCTTACAACAAGGTTTGTCCACAGACCTCGTGGTTTTGATCGGCTTTGTTCGTCTTTGTTTATTGGCACGTGTCCTTTGGAACACAAAATGGAAGACAATTTTTTTCTTTCGATTCTGACGATGATAGCATGTTCGAATTTAATGGATTCATGACCGATGATATACTTGAAGAAACTCATGGCTTAAACGGCAATAGTTCTGACGTGGATTTCAGTAGTGATAGCGACGATGTGCCTTTGGCACATTTTATAAACGGCCGAAATAGCGAACCCGATGAGGAAATCGAACCGGAACCGCAACCGAATCGTACTGCAACTTGGACTTCAGTGTTGACTGACGTGCACGTAGATGGCTTCACAGAGCCTGTGGGGGCTGTAAACGTACTCGAAAAAGATAAAAATGAAATCGATTTCTTTCATCAAATGTTTCTTGTGAGCTGGTATGAAAAAGTAGCCCAAGAAACGAATCACTATGCGCAGTCAAAAATAATCCAAAATGGCGCTGATCCGAAATGGCTTCCTACACCTTCGGACGAAGTTCGGGCTTTCATCGGATTTAATATCCCAATGGGAATTGTGATTGCCCCAAACCAGGACATGTATTTTTCCATGGATTCATTTTTTAGACCAACAGGTATGTCGGAACGTATAACGCGAGATCGATTTTACAAGCTTTGTCAGTACTTCCACGTTACTGATATTTCGGCGAACCCAGAACGCGGACAACCAGGACATGACAAACTTGCACATGTTCGTCCTTTTTTGGAGGACATTCGTGTTCAGTGCAAAACACAGTACTGCGAAACTTCGATAGATGTCCAAGTCCAAGTCCAAAGGGTTTTACGTACACGTTCAGAACAAGCTGTTGTAGCGT
>JAECMU010045521.1:0-13750 GCA_016106625.1 Dracogyra subfuscus | reverse complement strand
TAGTCATTTACGAGAAAGGCTGTAACTGGTTTCCTCAGTTGATATTGCACATTACGGCAATCTCGTAAAATTGCTTAATTTATTTTATTGAATTATACTCATTTTAAATTGCTTTTCTGCTATTTTTTGGTTTGCAATTACACGGATTTTGATAAGAAAAATGTATTCAATTAAATGACACATCTTGCATACAAACTATAGTAAATGGTTTGGTGTTTCAACAAATATTGCAATTAGGCGATATATTCAACTACCCGACATGCAATTAGGTGGAACCCACATGTACTGATAAATTCATGATGTAAATTGATCTAATTTGTTGATCAACCTGCTGCATACATTTTAAATTGATTAACATTGTTGTATGACGACCAATGAAATTTTCTCTCTCTCTCTCTCCAGCTCTGGAATGACCCACACTGTACATGATATTTGTAACAGACCGTAACAGACTCCAATAATTTAATTTCCTGGCATCTGTGCAGGAAATTATGTAGGATATCGTTTAATAGCAAAGTTTATATTGCGGGGTGGTCACGCTCCCCTAGAAAATATATACAGTAAAATCTCTCTAAATGGGACACCATCAGCACCAAGTAAATTATATAGTTAAAAGAGGAATCCAGTTTAGAGGAGTCGAGTTCTGTACTCATTATTAAAAAGGGACCATGAATAACAATGTCCGGTTTTGAGAGATTTCACTGCATATATTTTTGTTTTTGCTTTCAGCAAGATGGTCCTAACACACTAAACACTCAGTGTGCTTCGATACACTTTCAGCAGAATGGTTTCAACACACTAAACACTTCAGTTTTAGTGTTTTTCCTAGCTTGTTTTAGCAGCACCATCTTGCCTTAATCAGCACCATGCTGCCCTGAGATTAAACAAGCCTTTTTCAATAATTAATTCTAAAATTGCCTTTATAAAACACTCAAAAAGGTATTATTAATTAATAAACCATGCCTTTTATATCTTTTGCCATTCATTTATTAAAGCAAACACATAAATTACATTAATGTTTATTTTTATTTTTTTTAAATTATATTTTTAATGAAAAACAAGTGCCCCAAAAATGGTAAAAATTCCCCAAAAGTGTTTGGTCTACCATGCCTTGCCTAATTTCTAGGGAAATCACTAAGTTTGCTTTGATATCCTTTCAGCAGCTGGTTGGCATGGCAACAGTTAACATCCTGGAATCCACTTCAAGTATATAAAGCACATTCTGGAAACTAAAATGTAGTATGTTAACTGCACGAGTTAACATTTAGGATTAATAAAATTGGCAGAATCTATTGCTAAATATACTTGGTATCTAGAACAAGTCATAAAACAATCCTTGGAAGAACAAAATGCTCCTTAAGTTATAAATATCAATAAAAGAGAAGATTTTCTTCCTAAAATTGTCATTAAAAATGTTCTTATTAGAACTGTCACAAAATGGTATTAATTAGAACGGGTCAATACTGTATCTTCGGTAGAGGGAACTTGTCACAAAAACATCCATCAAACACAGACAAATCTAGAAAACGGTCTTGGAAAGTAAACGGTTCCTGTGAACCTCAAATCAAAAAGAAAATTCTTGAATATTCAGCAGATTTTCTTTTGAAAAATGTATCGGAACATGTATAATCCTTCACAGAATGAGCATTAAACAATGTATAAAAATAATGCTGAAACTCGTCTCACAATGATGCTGAACCTTGTCACAACATGATGCTGGAACTTGTCACAAAATGATGCTGAACCTTGTCACAACATGATGCTAGAACTTGTCACATGATGCTGGAACATGTCATGACATGATGTTGGAACTTGTCACAACATGATGCCGGAATTTGTCACATGATGATGCTGGAACTTGTCATGACATGATGCCGAAACTTGTCACAACATGATGCTAAAACTTGTCACAACTGTGAACTGTGACGAATCAATTGTCACAGAATGGGTCTTCAAGACTTGTAACTGACAGAAGGCAGGAAACAAATGTCACTCACAATGTAGGCCTACAATACACTAATGAGATTCAACTGACTCCACAAACAGCTAAACTTTGTTCGCCATCTCATTATTATCATTACTTCATATAGCTCAAGATTTCCTAATTTTCAAAAGTGATTGTAATATAAATCATACATATTATCCATATCTGTCTCAAGTTACCTGCATTGCTGTTAAAACCGTATACCACAAGTCTAATTTTAAGAATAATATCTAGAATGGCTTCTTACTTTCCAGCATTTTCAACCCATAGCCAAATGTGCCTATTGCCAATTGTTATGCAAAGTGGCTACAACATTAGTATCCAGATATTAAATTTTTTCATACATTTAAAAAAAATTAATTACTCATTTTCAAACAATCGTCAAGGAAGTCCATCACATAACTAACAATTAAAAAACAATTTTACCCTCATAAACCACGATTTGCTTCTAGCTTAAAACTGGAGAAGCAAAAACCCCTCCCGATTTGCTTCTAGCTTAAAACTTGAGAAGCAAAACAAAACCCCAACATGATTTGCTTCAAGCTTAAAACTTGAGAAGCAAAAATTGCTTCCAAATTTCAAAGAATGAATTTTGAGCCTTGGTGATAAACTTGAAGATAAGTAATTCATGATGTGAATTAACTGCTGCCTTGGAAGTCTTCATAAATATCGTCATTACGAAATACTGTCCAGGATAAAAACACAACGATACCTCAAACAACAACGTGGTTAGTTCACCTTCCAACTGTTTGCACTTTCCCCTCGATTCTCTTCGTCTTGCGACAACCATATCCAGGGTAAAATAACCACGATACCTCCCACAACAACGTGTTTAAACATGTTCTGACTGTTTGTACTTTCCCTTTGATTATCTTCGTCTTGCAACAACCATATTCAGGGTAAAAGAACCATGATACCTTCCACAACAACGTATTTAAACGTATTCTGACAGTTTGCACTTTCCTTTCGATTCTCTTCGTCTTGCAATAAACATGTCATAATACTCCTCAACATTGAAATTAGTTCACCTCTGCCGGTTTGGGCTTTCCCTTTGACCCACACTCTGTACATGATATTTGTAACAGACAGTAACAGACTCCAATAATTTAATTTCCTGGCATCTGTTCACCCTGCGATTATCATATCCAAGATAACTCTACCACGATATCTTCCAGAACAACAATGCGTTTGTTAATCTTCGACTGTATGCATTTTCCGTTTGATTCTGTTCGCCTTGCGAGAACCACATTCACGATAAAAACACTATAATATTTCCACAATAACTACAGAGTATTTAGTTGACCTTGGACTGTTTAGACTTTCCCTTAGATCCTGTTCGCTTTGCGATAACCATGTCAAAATACTCTAGTTCTTCCGGTGCCAGTGACTGAAAAACAAAAATCAAATAACATGATATCAGTGAGATGTGGCTCAGTGGTTAGCGTGCTGGTCAACATGAGAAATGGAAGGAAAGAAATGTTTTATTAAACGATGCACTCAACACATTTTATTTGATTATTCGAGAAATATGAATTGGGGAATGCACTGTATACAGTGTAAAGTATGTCGACTGATGTGATGTTGAGCGTGATATCTCAACTGCAGTAGTCAGAAGGATAAACTGTTTCTCTCATATTAGTATTAATAGTATTACATAAACATTACTGAAATGTTTTAGTTTTTTTCCATGTTAGTATTAACTGTACAAAATAAACACCTCTTTGAAATGTTTCAGTTTCTTGTTGTATCTGTGTTTTAGTTTTTCCACTCGCGCCTGTAATTCACGTTTCTCCTCTGGTGTAACCTCCTTCCAGCGGCGCGCGATCTCCTGCATCCTCTCCTTGCTTGGAACGTCGTTCAACGACGACAGCAAGTCCTTGCAAAACAACTGATAGGCACTTCTGAAAGGTACAAGTCATATACTGATAATGTAATACCATATAACCGGACATTTTCGAGGATTTTTATTTTCGTGGGTTTCGAGGGTAAGTAATCATCATCGAAAATATAAATCCTTGAAAATATTTGAAAACATCAACAAATTCTATCTGAAATATTTATTGTGAAAATCATAACGCATTGACAATTTACCGGAACATTTTATTTCCTGTCATGCGCAATTCACCGGATACGACAAGAGAATAGTATAGTCTAGCCAACAAGTGATACTTTTTTAAAGTCATTGTGTGAATCTCACTGTTTGTAGAATATAATGAAATATTTTTAAATTTCATATATTGTTATCGTCAATAATTATGTCTGCCCTTACCTGTTAATCACAAAACTGCACAAGTACACACACAATAATAAATAAACATTACAGATAACCATGTACTGCTCGGACATTCATCAATCCTGGATACACAAACCAATTAATTATCACTGCGGACCGCAAGCACTGAAGAGTGTGAGTGACATATGTCAAGCTCAGATTAAACATCACACACTACACAGACTGGCTTAGAAAACATCTCTCACAAATCGTAATTGGCTTTACACAACAGCAAAGACTGTGATCAGTTGTCTTGCGTATAGCATACCGGGTATCAGTGGCCAATTAGGTAACAGCTGAGTGCTCTATTGTTTAACTTTACAAGGTGGTATCGAACAATTGGCAGCCGAGATGAAACTTTAATCAACAATAATAAGTATTCTCGCAACTAGACTTGCTAAAACTCGAAAATAAAATCACTTTAAATTTAGATGTGGCAAACGACGAAAATAAGAAACCTTGAAATGTTTTTATACCCCAAACCACGAAAAATTAAGACCACGAAAATGTCCGGTTATACAGTATACAATAATGTGACATATACAACTGTTATTTATCTCTGTAAAATACAAGCATGTGACATATACAACTGATATGCACTTCTGAAATATACAAATCATATACTGACAATGTAATATACAACAATGTGACATATACAACGGTTATGTATCTCTGTAAAATACAAGCATGTGACATATACAAATGATATGCACCTCTGAAAGATACAAGTCATATACTGATACTGTAATATACAACAATCTGACACATACAACTGTTATGTATCTCTGTAAAATACAAGCATGTGACATATACGACTGATATGCACTTCCGTAAGATACAAGCATGTGATATATATACGACTGATATGCACCTCTGAAAGATACAAATCATACAATAATGTGACATATATGACTGATATGCACTTATGTAAGATACAATCATGTGACATATACGACTGATATGCACCTCTGAAAGATACAAATCATATACTGACACTGTAATATACAACAATGCAACATATACGACTGATACACACACTTCTGTAATAAAACAATAATATACAATAATGTGACATATACGACTGATATGCACTTCTATAATATGCAAGTGATATATATATGACTAATATGTACTTCTGTAATATACAAGAATGTGACATATACGACTGATAGATACAACAGACAGACAGACATTTTGATACTTATTCACAGGTCTAGGTGGTTAACATCTCAGACAGACAGACAGACAGACAGACATTTTGATACTTACTTCACTGGTCTAGTTGGTTCTCCAAGAAAAGTCTTTGGAACTTTTTTCTCATTTTGAATCTTCTTTCCAGTACTAAAAAATCCCAAAATAGTTACCAAAGTTTAAGTTTTAATTACACCACTAGAGCACACTGAGTTATTAATCGTCTGCTATTGAATATCAAACATTTGGTAATTTTGCCATACAGTCCTAGAGAAGAAACCTGCTACACTGTTCCATTATGTCAGGTCATAGGTTTTTTAAATGTGCACATGCAGAACAAGCTGTTGTAGCACACGCCTGTCATGGGTACAGATGTTGGCCAAAGCCGGCTTCTCCATCCAATACAGGACTTTTTTTTTATTAGTAGCAAAACATATTTTATATGCACTATCCCAGACAGGATAGCACATACCACAGCCTTTGATATCAAGCGAGTGCATTACCACTGGGCTAGTTCGCACTAGTTACCAGGTCATGACATTTATACAGTGAAACCCCTGTATTCTGGACACCTGCAAACCAAGTAAAAATTCTGCTTAAAAGAGTGTCCAGTTTAAAGAGGTTCTGTTCTGTACCGATATTTAAAAATAGTGGGTGAAAACAACGACCAGTTTTGAAGTTAATTCCAGTTTACAGAGGGTCCAGTTTTGAAGGATTTCAATGTAAATATATATTTTCTATAAACTTGCTTTTTCAGAATATCCACATATGGTAAATTTTCTTTCCAGTATCACTAATAATACTTTTTTTTAAATCCCCCCAAAATCTAAATAATTTCAGCAAACATTAAATTGTACAATAATGCTGACTGCATTTTTCAATCAATCATACAGTATGCTCTAGTAGTGTTGTTAAACAGACCAGCTCGATGGCGTCGTGGTTAAGCTATCGGTCTACAGGTTGGTAGGTACTGGGTTCGGATCCCAGTCGAGGCATGGGATTAATATTGATACAGACTCCAAACCCTGAGTGCTCCGGCAAGGCTCAATGGGTAGGTGTAAACCACTTGCACCAACCAGTGATCCATAACTGGTTCAACAAAGGCCATGGTTTGTGCTATCCTGCCTGTGGAAAGTGCAAATAAAAGATCCCTTGCAGCTAATTGGAAAGAGTAGCCCATGAAGTGGTGACAGAGGGTTTCCTCTCAAAATCTATGTAGTCCGTAACCATATGTCTGACACCATATAACCGTAAATAAAATGTGTTGAGTGCATCGTTAAATTAAACATTTCTTTCTTGTTGCTAAACAAAACAAATATTACTTTACTTTTTTCAATCAATCAATTAATCATGTAAACATACATTTGTAAGAAACGACCAAGTTAAAGGATGGAAATGTTTTCATATAATGATGCACTCAACACGTTTTATATACGGTTAAATGGCGTCAGACATATGGTGGAAGGACCACACAGATACTGAGAGGAAACTTGCTGTTGCCACTTCATGGCTTACTCATTTCAATTAGCTGCAAGGGATCATTTATTATGCACTATCCCACAGACAGAATAGCACATACCACAGCCTTTGATATACCAGTCGTGGTGCACTGGTTGGAACGAGAAATAGCCCAATGGGTCCACTGATGGGGATCGATCTCAGGGCGACCAGGCATTAAGGGAATGCTTTACCACTGAGCTATGTCCCGCCTCGAGTAAAGTAAAAGAACAGAAAATGAAAAAGAAATTGACGTGATCAATTGTTAATAACTTACATGTAAGTAGTGATCATCGTCTGCTTGGACGTTGGTCCGCGTTTCTCGTCCTAATTAAAAGAACACAGCAAATATTAGATGGTACAAACAAGCCTTCTGATAACACTGCTAAATCGGCCTTGGTGGTATCATGGTTAACAGCGTGTTTTAACGACTCTGTGAGTAGGTTTAAGAACACTACACCCTCTTTTTCTCTCACTAACAACTAAAACACTGGTAGGTACTGGGTTCGCAGCCTGGTACCGGCTCCCACCTATAGCGTGTTTTAACGACTCTGTGGGTAGGTTTAAGAGAATTACAACCTCTTTTACTAACAACTAACCCACTGTTAGCAATACATGTTCTCTACAGGGCCTGACACATTTTCCAGTCTCCTAACTTCAATGGCTAAAACTTGAGGCATTAGGAATAAAAAAAGTCTGACAAAACAATATTTGTGACTGACAAATGGAGAGAGAACCTGCAGTCACCTCTGGTTGGACAGGTATGGGACTGAAATGAATCAGAACTAATCTAGAAAAACTAAATACACAAAAGACACTTTTTTCTATCGGGGAGGGATGGGGAGGAGAGGAGAGCCTTGAGAACTGTAAAAATTTAAACAAAACAACAAATGATGTTTAAACAAGCACTCGTGAGTACTGAAAATGCAATATACATGTTCCCTACCGGGCCCAACAAGTTATTGTACAGCCTACGTTCAGGGGTCATAACTCTATCAAAAATGGGTAAATCACCATGAAAGTTGAACCTGATCTGTAACAGTGCATGATAAATCTATGCAAAAATTTCAGGTCTTAACATTGTTTAATAAAATGTCTGGAAAATAGTATGTGAGACAGATGGACGAACAGATAGGCAAGACGGACGGACAGAGACAAAACCGTCCCCTACAAATTGTTGTGTCGCCCAAGTTGAATGGCTAAAATTTGGTCAAAGATGGGTAAATTGCCTTGTATATATATAAAAAAAAATACACACACAAATTCAGCTTAATATCTTGAGACATGATGACACACTCAACACATTTTATTTATGGATATATGGCATCGGATATATGGTTAAGGAACACACAGATATTGCGGGAGGAAACCTGCTGTCGCCACTTCATGAGCTACTCTTTTTGATTAGCGGCAAGGAATTTTTTATATACATCTTTCCAGACAGGATAGTACATACCGCAGCCTTTGTTACACCAGTTGTGGACCACTGGGTGGAATGAGAAATAGCTCTATAGGCTCACCTACGGGGATCGATCCTAAACCGACCACACATCAAATGAGGATTTTATTACCACTGGTGAATAAAAATGGAGACACACACAGATGAAGAAAAAACCTGCAGTCACTTCCAATTGGACTAACAGGGGTCTAAAAGGAATTGGGAGTTTGAAAATAAAAAAAAGATACACTTTTTCCTCAATAACTATTGCCTTGACAACCACAAACATATCAACAAAATAAAAATCCTCATCTTAACAACAGTCTGCACCTCATAATAATAACCATCTCTTTGACATTTGTAAAAATGCTGGGAATCGTCAACGTTTGCTGAAGGAAATCACTGATTGTTAAACAATAAAACTACCAACCCTGTCATCAAGGTCATTATCTGAGTCGGTTCTAGCCAGCACGTCGACGTTGTTCACGTTGTTGTTCTGTGCATCGTCGTCGTCATCAGGGCAGGTCTTAATTTTAGTGAACATTTTCATTTTCGTACCCTTTAAAGATAAAAACAAAATCATCAAAATATCAATGCTTTTAATTTTAATACGTATGTGAATGGAAGCATGAAATCATTTGTGGAAATGATATTATCACAGGGCTTCTAGATTATGGTAGCCCCACTCCCATGGCTAGTGATATTTAGTGTTGGACTAGTAAATACTTACTACAACTAGCCCAATGGCTAGTGGGGAAAAAAAACCCTTGTCAAATGCTGCAGTTACATATTTTATAAATATGAATATATCCTGCTGCTTCTTTCCACCCCAATTTAAGGATTTTAAGCTCAATATCTCTTTTTAGGTGACATCTGATTATTACTATTAGTAAAAGTGTATTTATTTAAGTAGGGCTTGTGAATTTTTAATCATGGCTAGTACATTTTTAAAATCAATGATCCCATGGCTAGTGGATTTTTTTTTCTTTCTTTAACAAGTTTAAGTCCTATATTATCTGTCACACAATTACAATAAGTATTTAATACATGTTTGATAAAGAGCCCTATGTATTATATAGACGATACTCCCTGAGTGTCTTGTGATATCATAATTTATCAACACGAGTTGATAACAGTATGAAATCCGTGGCTTGCCGAGCATTTTTATACTTTATCAACGAGTGATGATAAATTATGATATCACAGGACACGGGGAGGGTATTCTTCTTATCATCCATTATCATTCTTTTCATTTGCGACACTTAAATGTCAGTAGTGTGAGTTTAATGTCACTATATTTGGCAGTGGTAGACTCGTTAACTAGCAGAACGGAAGTTTCGTGACATCACTAATGATAGGTTTAGCACTGAAACAGACACAGTGACGTAACCAAATATTGTCTTGTGATTAAAATTTGACCAATCAAGATTATAAGAGATATCTCATGCGTAGAATATTGCAAATTATAATGCAGGCGATATCTCCTAAAAAACACCTTTAATGGATGATAAAGTAATACATCTGATGATTTCCACCAGCCCAGATCAAACATTCACTAGCCAGGACTGAGAACTAGTAGATTTTTCGAACCCTGACAATGGATTTGCGATACGTTTTGGGCGAATAAAGGTAAAATCATACTTTTAATTTAAGTTACAATAGAGTGAAACAACAAGAATTGGCGATGTTTAAACAAGAAAATACTCTTTAAAAATAAGAACTGTAACAGTTACTTTTCACAGAATAATTTAGTTTTTTTAATATACAAAATGAATTTCATGGTTTTAGAAAACACCAGGGTGATCAGAAACACTTCGACTGCATGAAAACGGAAAATCTAAAACAATAACATACAAGTAATGTCTGATTTTACTTCTCACAAATGACTCTTAATAGTGTAGTGTTTAAAAACTGGGGTCTGTCACTTTAAAGCAACCTACCCTAATTTTTAAATCTCACTTTCGTCTAAGAAGTAATGGTTAATAAAACGAGCTCCAGTTATTTTTGGCAGTACAGGCTGCAAAATTACTGGGTTTGCATCGCAAAACGCGATGCATAATCATGCGATCGCAATACAATATTCTAACAATGATTAGCAGTTTGCGATGCATATTTTTTGCAGCCAAACTGAATTAGTGCCTAGACTAGTTTTCAGTGGTTTTATAAATGGTGTTACGGCCTCAATCTGTGATAAAAATCTATCGAGATCGTGGGTGAAAAAAATGGGTTTGCTCGTAAACATCACTTAGAATAAGTTAGATGACCAAGTGTGACAACTGGTAATTATTATTTCTGACATATATTGTTGTTCAACTAAACACATGTACAGTTCTGTACTTTTTTTTTTAGTTTTGTGTTAAACATTCAATAAAAACAAGCATTTTTAATGAAAAGAAGCGGACAGCATAGCCCAGTGATACAGTACCCGCCTGATGCGCGGTCGGTCTAGGATCGATCCCCATCAGCTAACCAATGGGGTTTTTTCTCGACATAACCATATGTGTGCGTCGTTAAACAAACATACAAACAAACTTTTTAATGAAAAGAATGTGTCTTATTAATTTTTACTCATTTTATAAAAGTGCTAATCAAAATCCAGTAGTTGCTATTCAATTCTTCATCCAGTAGGAAAAACTGCTAATCAAAATTTTAAAAAGAAATTGCACCCTGCAGTATTTCTCTGTTTAAATATCACAGACTTTAGCTTCTCTTTGTTATAACCATATCCAAATGTGTGTTGCAGGTTTGTAGATTAAATAAACTTGGTGTCCATTTTTATGACTGAAACTGAGGTCTGCGCCTTTAAGACAATTCCTCTGAGAGTACAGCTAGACATGTCACCTACTGGGCACAATGGTGACCTCCTAGGCTCTAGTGGACAAGCTGCTGAACAATCACGCTGACGACACTGGTTCAAATCCCGACAAAGCTGGCTCACACTTCCATTCATCTTTTTCATCTGTCAACATTGGCCTACCATTCTCATTATCGTAATATAAAAAAACTTTTCATTCTGTTTTGACACTTTCTGCCAGTTTTCCCCAAATCTGTCTTCAGAGTTGTTCACACCATCGCTTACCATTTTCAACTTTCCTCCACTGGTGTATTTCCCTGCATCCACCTGGCATTCTCGTCGTCTGCTGCTAATAAAGCTGGTCTGACCCATGGCACTAACTAACGACCGCTGGCAGTAGGAGTATAGCAGGGGTTACAATGCCTCTTAATAATGTCAGAATTACTACAGAACACTCCCAGAAGTGGTCAGAACAAGCCCATGGGAAATGACAGGTGTCACGGTTCTAGAGACAAGGACTGGTATGTGGAGGTGGACAGCAAAATAAGTTAAAAGACAGGAGGAGTTGCCAGATCGGGAAGAAATGAGATGAAATTGAAAGGAGACAAAAAAAACGGGCAGTGGAATAATAAATAAATAAAATAATAAGATAAATAATAAAAAAAAAAAAAATACCTTAACAGGGTGTGAACCATGATTGATCTTCTTCCCTATGGAATACTGCACCTCACCCACTCGCTGTAGGTAGTCTTCATAAGCATTGTTGTAGTCTTCTTGGGCCTGCATAGTCAAAGACAAAAACACGTTAGCTTAGGCTCAACCTCCAAGACAGCAATCTGGTGAATTTCATCTTAGGAACCGCAAGGAGAAGGAAGAGAGAAAGACACACACACACAGAACACACACACAAAGAGAGAGAGAGAGAGAGAGAGAGAGAGAGAGAGAGAGAGAGAGAGAGAGAGAGAGAGAGAGAGAGAGAGAGAGAGAGAGAGAAAGAGAGAAAGAGACTGACAGAGAGAGAGAGAGACGAACCTGTTTTGCTTGATCAGAATAAAGCTTCTGTGTTTCTTTTGGTAAATTTTTCCACCGCTCCCTCAACTCAGGAAGTGACTCATTCCCATCATTGTTTTCCTTCCCCTCTTGCATGAACAGGAAGAATCCATTCCTACAAAATACACACACATTTTAGAATTTTGCATAACAGGAAGAATCCATTCCTACAAAATACACACATTTTAGAATCCTACATGAACAGGAAGAATCCATTCCTAGGAAATACAGAAATTTTACATTAATTCCTACAAAACAGACATTTCAAATTCCATTGCCACAAAAAGGTAAATTCCATTGCCACAAAATATAAATATGTTTAAGTTTGTCAGTAACCAAGTGTCCTTACTAGATGGTTTACTGTTTGGAACCACACACTGCATTTCATTCACTTTTACAAACACACAGTGGATGTTTTGAAACATTTCTAAAACATACTGTAGATGTTTTGAAACATTTCTAAAACATACCGTGGAGGTTTTGAAACATTTCTAAAACATACCATGGAGGTTTTGAAACATTTCTGAAACATTTCTAAAACATCCCGTGGAGGTTTTAAAACATTTCTAAAACATACCATGGAGGTTGTGAAACATTTCTAAAACATACAGTGGAGGTTTAAAAACATTTCTAAAACATACAGTGGAGGTTTTAAAACATTTCTAAAACATACCATGATGGTTCTGAAACATTTGTAAAACATATCGTAATGGTTTTGAAACATTTTTAAAACATACCGTGAAGGTTTTGAAACATTTCTAAAACATACTGTGAATGTTTTGAAACATCTCTAAAACATACTGTGAAGATTTTGAAACATTTTTAAAACATACAGTGGAAGTTTTGAAACAGAAAACATACCATGGAGGTTTTGAAACATTTCTAAAACATACCGTGGTGGTTTTTGAGGCTTCCCATCATCCTTATCTTTCAACCGCTGTTCTTCTGCCGTAAAGAGATTGTGAGGTTTAACGGGGAAACTGGGGTATTTCTTAACGTAGGCATCCATTTCTTCCTGAAAAACAACATATCCAATTAAGGCACAGACCCTAGTTCCTGCCTGTAAAAATGGACACCAAGTTTAGTTAATCTACAAACCTGCAACACACATTTGAATATGGTTATAACAGAGAGAAGCTAAAGTCTGTGATATTTAAACAGGGAAATACGGTCTAAAATAACTAGAGCTTGTCTCATTAATCATTACTTTTTCAATGAAAGTGCGTTTTAAAAAACTAGGGTATATTGCTTTTTATTGTGGTCAAGATACTAATTGTACGGCTTCTAGATTATGGTAGCCCTACTCCCATGGCTAGTGATATTCAGTGTTGGGCTAGTCAATAACTACTACTGCCATGCTAGACAGGGCTTCTAGATTATGGTAGCCCTACTCCCATGGCTAGTGATATTCAGTGTTGGGCTAGTCAATAACTACTATTGCCATGCTAGACAGGGCTTCCAGATTACGGTAGCCCTACTCCCATGGCTAGTGATATTCAGTGTTGGGCTAGTCAATAACTACTA